>JAQQAC010014227.1:0-12768 GCA_029783875.1 Phataginus tricuspis | reverse complement strand
CATCATGATCAGGTGGGATTTATTCCAGGGATGCAAGGATGGTATAACATTCATAAAACAACCAGTATCATACACCACATTAACGAAATGCCTTATGATCATCTCAATAAATGCTGAAAAAGCATTTGACAAAATTCAACATCATTCATGATAAAAACTCTCAACAAAATGGGTGTAGATGGCATGTACCTCAACATAATAAAGGCCATATATGAAAAACCCACAGGTAACATACTCAATGGCAAAAAGCTAAAAGCTTTTCCTTTAAGATCAGGAACAAGACAAGGATGTTCACTCTCACCACTTTTGTTCAAAATAGTACCGGAAGTCCTAGCCACAGCAATCAGAGACAAGACAAAGAGATAAAAACACCCAAATTGGTAAGGAAGAAGTAAAATTGTCACTATTTGCAGGTGACATGATACTATATATAGAAAACCCTAAAGATTCCACCAAAAACTTTTAGAACTGATAATTGGATTCAGCAAAGTTGCAGTATACAAAATTAATACACAGAAATCTGTTGTGTTCCTATATACTAACAACAAACTAGCAGAAAGGGAAATCAGGGAAACAGCTCCATTTATAACTGCATCAAAAATAAAATACCTAGGAAGAAACCTAACCAAGGAGATGAAAGACCTTTATTCTGAAAACTATAAGACACTCATGAGAGAATTTAAGGAAGACACCAAAAAAATGTAATCTATCCCATGCTCATGGATAGGAAGTATTAATATTGTCAGAATGGTCATCCTGCCCAAAGCAATGTACAGATTCAGTGCAATCCCTATCAAAATACCACCAGCATTCCTCAGTGAACTAGAGCAAATAGTTCTAAAATTCATATGGCACCACAAAAGACCCCGAACAGCCAAAGCAACCCTGAAAAGGAAGAATAAAACGAGGAATTACACTCCCTGACTTCAAGCTCTACTACAAAGCCACAGTAATCAAGACAATTCGGTACTGTCACAAGAACAGACCCATAGATCAATGGAACACAATAGAGAGCCTAGATATAAACCCAAGCATATATGGTCAATTAATATACGATAAAGGAGCCATGGATATACAATGGGGAAAAGACAGCCTCTTCAACAACTGGTGTTGGCAAA
Organism: Phataginus tricuspis; assembly: GCA_029783875.1. NCBI lineage: Eukaryota > Metazoa > Chordata > Mammalia > Pholidota > Manidae > Phataginus > Phataginus tricuspis. The sequence continues at coordinate 11,650 of JAQQAC010014227.1, read as the reverse complement.
ACTGGGCAGCTACATGTAAGAGAATGAAACTGGATTATGGTCTAACTCCATACACAGAAGTAAACTCAAAATGGATCAAAGACCTGAATGTAAGTCATGAAACCATAAAACTCTGAAAATAGGCAAAAATCTCTGGAATATAAACATGAGCAACTTTTTCCTGAGCACATCTCCTCAGGCAAGGGAAACAAAATAAAAAATGAATAAGTGGGACTACGTCAAACTAAAAAGGTTCTGTATAGCAAAGGACACTGTCAATGGAACTAAAGGCATCCTGAAGTATAGGAGAATATATTCATAAACAATTTATCCAATAAGGGGTTAACATACAAAATATATAAAGAACTCATAAACATCAACACCCAAAACACATGATAAAAAAATGGGCAGAGGAGCTGAATAGACACTTCTCCAAAGATGAAATTCAGATGGCCAACAGGCACATGAAAAGATACTCCACATGGCCAATCATCAGAGAAATGCAAATTAAAACAACAATGAGATATCACCTCACACCAGTTAGGATGGCCAACATCCAAAAGACAAACAACAACAAATGTTAGCGAGGATGTGGAGAAAGGGGCACCCTCCTACACTGCTGGTGGGAATGCAAATTAGTTCAACCATTGTGGAAAGCACTATGGAGGTTCCTCAAAAAACTCAAAATAGAAATACCATTTCACCCAGGAATTCCACTCACTCCTAGGAATTTACCCTAACAATGCAGCAGTGCAGTTTGAAAAAGACATATGCACCCGTGTTTATTGCAGCACTATTTACAATAGCCAAGAAATAGAACCAACCTAAGTGTCCATCAGTAGATGAATGGATAAAGAAGTTGTGGTACATATACACAATGGAATATTATTCAGCCATAAGAAGAAAACAAATCCTACCATTTGCAACAACATGGATGGAGCTAGGGGATATGATGCTCAGTGAAAAAAGCCAGGTGGAGAAAGACAAGTATCAAATGATTTCATTCATCTGTGGAGTATAAGAACAAAGAAAAACCTGAAGGAACAAAACAGCAGCAGACTCACAGAACCCAAGAATGGATTAACAGTTACCAAAGGGAAAGGGACTGGGGAGGATGCGTGGGAAGAGAGGGATAAGGGGGGAAAAGGGGCATTACGATTAGCACACATATTGTAGAGGGAGGGGGGACACGGGAAAGGCAGTATTTACAGAGAAGACAAGTAGTGATTCTATAGCATCTTACTACGCTGATGGACAGAGACTGTAATGGGGTATGTGGGAGGGACTTGATAATAGGGGGTCTAGCAACCATAATGTTGTTCAAGTGATTGTACATTACTGATACCAAAATTTAAAAAAGTAAAAAAGTAAAAAAGTAAAAAAGTAAAAAAATGGGTGGAGGACCTGAACAGACACTTCTCCAAAGAAGAAATACAAATGGCTAACAGGCACATGAAAAGATGTTTCACATTCCTAATCACCAGGGAAATGCACATTAAAACCACAATGAGATATTACCTCACACGAATTAGGATGGCCACTATCCAAAAGACAAGAAACAACAAATGCTACTGAGGATGTGGCTAAAGGGGAATCCTCCTATACTGTTGGTGGGAATGTCAACTGGTTTTAACTACTGTGGAAAGCAATATGGAGGTTCCTCAAAAAACTAAAAATAGAAATACCATTTGATCCGGGAATCCCACTCCTTGGAATTTACCCAAAGAAAACAAGATCACTGATTCAAAAAGACACATACACCCCTATGTTTATCACAGCACTATTTGCAATATCCAAGATATGGAATCAACCTAAGTGTCCATCAATAGGTGAATGGATAAAGAAGGTGCAGTACATCTGCACCATTGATTATTCAGCCATAAAAAGAAAAGATATCCTGCCATTTGCAACAACATGGATGGATCTAGAGGATATTATGCTCAGTGAAATAAGCTAGGTGGAGAAAGATAAATGCCAAATGACTTCACTCATTTGTGGAGTATAAAAACAAAGCAAAACAGAAGGGAAAAAATGGCTGTAGTCTCACAGACACCAAGAAGGGACTAACAGTTAGCAAAGGGGAGGGGATAGAGAGGGTGGGAGGAGCGAGAGGGGATTAAGGGGCACTATGATTTGCAACCACAGTATAGGCAGGTCATGAGGACTGTAGTACAGCACAGAGAATATGATTAATAACTCTGTAACATCTTACTACGTTGATAGTGTCCACAGTGGGTGGCTGAGGACTTGATAATATGGGTAAATGTTGAACCTCTGTGCTGTGTATCTGAAACCATGATAAGATTGTATATCAATGATAATTTAATTAAATAAAAATATTTAAAATATTTCCATTTTATACATTCTAAAAATGTACTCTCAGTAATCATTTATTTCTGAAATAACCATTAAACTAGAAGCTTCTTTTTTTCTGGTAAAATATATGTACTATAAATTTGATATACACTACCACATGGGAGAAAATATTTTTTCTCCCATAAACACAAAGAAAAAACAAACCTGTGTAGTCTTTCCAGACCTAGTTTCTCCTACAATTAAAACGACTTTATTTTCCTTAATTATTGTAACGATTTCTTCTTGTTTCTCAAACACTGGCAGAGACTGCCTGAAAGAATCAAATTCGCACTCCCCTCTTTTCACTGGAATCTGAGGTATGCCATTGTTGAGCCGCCCACCTGTCCTGCTCATTTCCTGGTTTTCTTTGAAAATGAACACAAGAACAAAAAAAATCATGATCAACACTTTTTAAAGGTGTGAAACATAAGGAATAAGTAATTTCTAATGTAATTTTGCTCAAGTGTTTTTTCTCTACTCCATCTACATAAAGTTAGCAAGCAATCCTTCAACTGTTGTACTCCTATACCTCATATTCTTAAAGATGATATAAATTCCAGTATCAACTAGAAAGCAAACTTCTCAAATATTTCTGGTGCATAATGTTTACAAATGAGCAAAATTCAATCATTCAATAGCCATTAAAAATAAAAAACAATTTTGATACCCTAAGATGATTTTCAGGCTTGTTTCTATCAATAATGACACAGAAAATCAAAATTTTATAGTAGGAAACAACGTACATTATACTTCATAAAGTCTGTTATATACAATATGAAAACACATCATGTGATAGGAGAATACCCTATATGTTTAAACATGTAAGATTATGTGATCAAATAGAATAATACATGTAAATGTAAGATCCTAAAGCTTAACAAATTTCCTAATTGAGCATTTTAGCCAACATCTGCATTTAACTGAGCAGAAAGGAATAAAAAAGAATATTTTTCACGTAACTCAAAATATTTTTGTGTGCATGTATCTAAAACTGAATTCCTTGATATGTAGGACCATGTATTTTCTATATTCTGCAAACCTATTCCAACAATGGAAATTATGCAAATTCTGTCACTTTAGATAATAAATAATTTTCTCACTAGGTAATTTATTTTTCCAAACAATGACATTACAACTTCATTTGATAACCTAAATGTATTATTTATCTGCCTTTCATCAAGTTAATGTACTGATAGCCCTGCACTTTCTCTTCTCAAAAGTTAATCCCCTAATTCAAAATCTTACTCATTAACATGACATGGCAGTGGAATAAAAGGAAGTCCAGACCTCGGAGTCAAATCCCAGCTCTGCAGTTTACTGGCTGGTTGAATGGCCTTGAACAATTTATTTAACTTCTCTAAACCCCAGTTTCTTCACCTGTGAAATAATGGAAATTCTTACCGTGCAAGGGTTGCGATGAGGCCCTCTATAAGGAGTTTAGTATAACTGCCTAGCACACAGTCAGTGCTCAATAAATGGCAGCTGTTACTATGACACTTCAAAAACTTGTTTTCTCACTTCATGACATGCCTTAACATGTTTCATTCCAAAATTTTCACAACTCAATCATTTCTAACAGACCATTCAAATTGAGAAATCTTATTTGATCGCAGTTTTTAAAAATAAATTTAAAATGGAAAAAGAATAGTCATCAAATAATAGGATAAACAAGGAAGCTCCCCAGAAAATACATACCAGCTTCAACTGCAAACACATTTCCTCTTTCTGTTTTAGGCAGAAGTTCAGTACGCTCTTTACTGGTGATGGGAAATCTTTGAGTTAGGCTCCTAATTACTCTGTTTTGCATTATGAGTCAAATTACAGGTCATCACTGCAGGAGCTGTTTCTGATCCATCTTTCTTCTTCACAGTTAGGTATCTATTTGCTCCCTTCCTGAATATTAATAAAAACCATTTATTTACTACATATAGTCAGTTTGTTCACATATGAGGTATGCCTAGTTAGAAAACACAACTCAAGTAAAACATTGAAAAAATCAAAATGCTTTGGGAGAAGATGCTGAAAAATCCAAAAAACTTCAATGAAGAGGGGTTTGGTGCTGAAGTGGCCACAAGCCCATTTTCAATTAGAAATTCAAAATGCTGCAGATACAATTCTAAATCAGCAAAAATGGTCTACTTACCCATAAATGTTAAAATCTGTCTTAGCAGACTTTATGGTGGGTGAAACATCACCAGTTAATACACATTGGGCAGCATATATAGAGAAAGGGAAAACCAATCTGAACAACAGAATCTAAAAATGATAATTAAAAAAGTGATGGTTCACTGTCCAGACTAGTAATATATCCTACTGCATGTTTCCACAGTATGTTGGTGACATCACACTCCCATGAAAACCTGTTAAGAGAGGCAAGTTTAGTTCTTGGACCAAAATGGCATAAAATCAGCTTTACCGGTAAGTATTTTCAGAAGCTTACTGGGAGGGAAATTTTTTTTTCCAAAGCTTCTGGTTCTACCCTTCAATTATAAGGTAATGATAATTAATAATTGTTCAAATTATTTAATATAGGTTATGTCTGTTTCTTCAACTGGTCCAAGACTGATGACATCTTTTATGGCTTCTGTAGCTCCAAAAATACAAAGTACAATGTCATACACACAGAAAGTCCTCAAATGTGTTTTGAATGACTCAATAATACATGTCTACAGCCTAGTACAATATACCTCAGGCTCTACAAGCACACCAACCTGGGCTGGAACCCCCATGCTACCATCTACTAGCTGCACGTCTACAACCAACTATTTAATAGCTCTGAGCCTAAGATAAATAACAATACCTGCCTCAAAGGACTATTCATACAATTAAATAACATAATGCATGTGAAGGACAATATCTGTTGCAGAATAAGCACTCAATAAATGAAAGCTAGAAATAAGTGACAGCTATTATAATTGTAGTCTGGAAATAATATCATTTCTTATATTTAAAAAATGTTACCCCAAATATTTCTTAAAATGTTTTACCATTGGTTAATATCATTATAGAAATGAGCAACAAAGCTACAAAAACAATGATAATTACATACATAATTTTTCTAATTTTCACTAGATTTAAAAGTTTTCAACAGTATCTTCACATTAAGTTTGATGTATCATTGGAGATTAACCTATACAGTTTTAGCTATCTAAGCTTTCTAAGGGAAGCTTTCAATTTACCAAGATTTCAATTTTTGGAAACTCCCTACTTTGAATGCTTTAATGAATTATAAGCTTTCTATGCTGCCATCTACTCCTTGAAGTGCTTAGTGATCCTTAAAACAATGACATAAATATGAAATAATTAAATGTAACCTGATCTAGAAATTTTAGTGACTCACTGCATGGAGATCAGAATTACTGGATTCTAGAGATGGTCTCTGAAGTGCATTCTTTTCCCATGGACCTTTCTGAAACTTCAGCACAGTTGTTAGAGACTCAAGTCATTCTGCGACATTTACTTCATAAAATGTCAACTACAGAGGCAAGAAGTGTGCTGAAATGAGCACTAAGGCAAGAATGAGGAGGATTTTCTTCTGCTAGTAATAATCTAGCTATGGTATCAAAAATAAACCATCTTCCTTCCCTGACATTATGTACTAATTTAAACATCTCTACCATTTCAACCAGCTCCAAGATGCTTTAATTTTCTTAAAAATCATCTCCAGAAAGTTTTGCTATATTTCACCTTTTCTTTCATTCATTCAGTCATTCATCATATACGGAGTGCCCATATAATGCCAAGCATTATATATCATTCATCATATACTGAGTGCCTATATAGTGGCAAGCATTACGCTGGTAGATGGAATTATAAAGCTGACTAAAATCTACTCTTTCCTCAACAAGCTCACAAGAAAAATAGTGGGCCAGATTGCAACTTTTCTAACAGAGGTTGACTAATAATAATAATAATACAGAATTTACACATAAAAAAACTCATACTAAGCAGGTATGAGTCCTTAACCATTACCACTTAAAATGTATTGAGTTCAGTCTGAACAAAGATTGGGAGGGGCAGAAAGATAATATCAACTTGATGGTTTTTATGTTTGAGTAAAAGAGTCTACTTGTGGCCATCAGTGCTCATTCCGACCACATTCAGCACCACAGTGACATACATACAATAAAATGACTAGGGAAATTTTTGGCAAAATATTCACCTTGTCATTGTGAGGATGGTAACATTCAAAAAAGAGATTTGTCCTACAATGTAAACACATTGAGATCTCATGCTTTCATTCCATATTAACTGACCCTACCCTTTAAAGGAGACCAGAAAAATCTCCTTTACCAAGCAAAATTAAGTAGAAACTAGCTGCAGGATGTGGAAAAGCCCCATATGCAATGTTTAAATATAAAAGTAAATATACTAAAATTACAAATAAGAATGTAACTTCTAACTTTCAAAGCGTGAAAGTAATCAGTACATGCTCTAAGGAAGTTTTAGCATGTCAGTGGCTTCTTCCTTTTAAGTAAAATGATGATACAACTAATCGATTTGATGCAATTTTAATATTTATTTATCAATTTACACAATGAATTGTGTAATTAATATTTAACTCAAATCCAACCCTATGCCTCGCTATTCCCCAGTTTCCAAATCTGTGAACAGTTTAAAATCAGTTAAAGAGCCAAAATATGAAATGACTTCTTAAAGAGCTCACAACCACCAAGAAACTAATGGCCCTAAAAAAACATTCGTCTGATGCCTAGTAGATGCTTAATTTCATATCTCCTTAATTTATACTTGTCAGGCAGAAAGATGCAAAGACCTAACGCCAAACCATTTTCTCCTTAATGTGCAATAGAAAATTACAAATTCATTAAAGTTTGCATCATACTAATTTGCACTTTTTTATGATTACCTAGAAACTAATAAACCAACCAGTTAACTTTGTCACTAAACACGGTTGCTTTCATGTCGCAAAAACTATCTCATAGTACATCTGTTCTTTCTGTGACTTAGTGGACTGTAAGAAACTTAAGAGATGACACCTATCTAATATTTCTGTTTTAACTCCTCACAACTCCCAGGATATGCTATAAACTCACTGGGAACATCAAGAATTAATTAAACATTAACTATGTTCAAATAAAGGCCCTGCCACTTGCTGGCTGTGTGCTCTCCGAACAATTAGTTAACCTCTCCAAGCTTGAACTGCCTCATCTGGTATACAGGCACAAGACTATTGTGAGGATTAAAAGCTAACTACTCAAAGCACCCAACAGAATGCCTGTTGAACAACAGCATTTAATAAATGTTTGCTGCTATTATTATTGGGCCCCGCAGGCTTTTTCTTTCAACTAATGTCCACAAACATACTTAGGGAGTTCAGCACTTTTAATCCATTTTTCCTATTTTAGGTAGGGGAAAGGACAAGTGCAATATGCAGCCTTGCAAGGCAAGTGGCAAAAGAGGTAGCACCCCAAATCTGAAAAGCGAGGCCTTCTTGAAGGGTAGAGCCCCCAAGGCAGGGTAAGCAGAGCACATGGATACCTACAAGCAGTGACTTCAGCCATTACAGGTTAAGAAATTCATTATTTAGAAAAAACTTTCATATTATTTTATATTTTCTCTTTCTACAAGTTTTAGTTCATTTTGTAAATTTCACTATGTCTAATTTGGACTAAGAAGAATAGGAAAAAGATTTTGTTTTGCTCATGAGCAAGTCAAAGACTCCGTGCTCTTAAACCAAAACACAGTGACTTCAGTTGAGGAAAAAAGGAAATTATGAGGAGGTGACATTTTTGGTACAAGAAAATCTGAGTAAAACTTCAAAGAAAACCTCAGAATATACTGAAGAACACATAATGGGGGTGTTACTCCTAAAAGAATATTTTCACCAAAAGAGCAATTATAAAATAATTGTCAACTGCAAACTAAATTCAACTCCTGGTGGGGGAATAGAGAGTGAGAAACAAAATCCAACACACATGGCTTCATTCTGAAAGAAAGCAGACCAAAAAGGAAGAAGTGATGCCCCCAAAATTGTAAAATTTCTAAGAACAGAAATTGTAAATTATCACACAGTAAGTCTGGAATCTATTTTTAAAAACCTTGTAAGAAGCTCAAAATAAACTACTAAAATTACAGAATCTTACCTAAAACAAAGAGATTAATGCCTTCATATTTTACATTTAAGAAAAATGCCTTTAAAGGTAAGGGACATGACGATGAGGCAGTGACAAAACAGGAGCAGAATCTAGGTTTCCTGCCCTTTCCTCCACACTCAAGTATGTATTAAGGAACTGAAATACCAGGCACAGAAGAAAAAAGACAGAAAAACTAATTTGCTAAATTGATAAAGCTACTTGGAGGCTAAAAAAAAAATGTTTACTCAAGGGTGAACAGAAAAACCCATGAAATATAAGTCAGTAATATAATACAAATTCTCATATAAATGAAAAGAAAGGATTTGAGACATGATATGAAAAATGATTTATTCACTTTTTACATATGTGAAAAGAAGGAAAATCATCTGAGAATCCCAAGGACCTCTAGATACACACTGTGCTCTGTTTGCTCAAAGACAAGCAGGAGAAGGAAAGAGCCGGGCAATTTCATAAGAGGGTTGGTGGAGCCTGGGGCTCAGGCATCAGGACTGAGTCATTAGGACGGAAGTACGCCTTGCTTCCCATAGCATACTTTTCCTTCTCCTCTCTGTCTCTTCAGTGTTTCTTCATCCCCTTTTTTTGTCCTGATAAATCCTTTCTTGCTTTCCTCTTCCCCAGATGTTTCTCCATTCTGGATCATCCTTTAAATGATCACGCTACGGAACAGAACTAGGGGTAGTCTATTCTAATGCACTGCTTTTCTAAGAGTAATTTCCAATGGTCATTTCTAAGTTCACTGTTTAAAATTCAAACCCCATATAACCATAGAAATGATGCCATTGCAGATCTGTACATTTTTAACACATGTCTTCTAGTGCATACCACATCCTCTCATCTGTAACTCTTAACCCCAAACAGCTCTGAAAACTGGAAGACTTTTGCAATTTCATTTGGCAGCAAAGCCTGATGAAAATGACATGAAGCTATTTCTAGTCTTTATTTACCGTAGTGTGAATATTCATACATTTTCCAGCAGAAGTAATGTGTTTAAATGTGATGGCTATACCTTATTAGGAGTATTACATAACATATTGCAAAAATACAGTACCACATTTCTAAAATCTGAAAACTGAATCTTAAAACATATTTGGTCCATATTTGGTTTTTGGATAAAGGATTATGGTCCTGTACTCTCTTTTTATTTTCAAGTGCAGTCTTTTACCTATCCAAGGACTGTACTATGGGTGTGCTCCAGAACCTAACACTGTTCCAGCACTGGCCTTAGGGATATTTAAAATGCATTCATCTCAACCAAATCCCCTGTCTCAGGCATTAATGTATCACTGTGGTGGCTACTCATATCCAAGATATTCCTACATCAGCTACTTTCATCTTAGGACCTTTCTACTATTTAATTATTAATATATTACTTAATAAAGTTTTGTTTTCTCTCTCCTTAACCTAAACACTGGTAAACTGAAATTTTATCTTTATTTCGTCCCTCTGTGGTTCTCAACCAGGGACAGTTTGGCAATGCCTAGAAGAGTTTTGGTTTTCACAACTGCGAATGGAGGTGTTGCTGCTGGGTAAAGACTAGGTGTGCTGCCAAACAGCCTCCAGTGCCCAAAGGCACCCTCCACACTAAGGAGCTGATCCAGTGCAAAATGTCAGTGCTCAGAGTCAATACTGAGAACCCCTCCTATACACCAATCCCACCATCCTTCCTCCCCAAATTAAACAGCTCCACAGAATTTGAGAGTTCTTCAGTTTGGTTGGCTTAGATGACTTTCCCCTATACGGATCAGTGAGCCTTAAAAAATATATATTGTTTCCTCTGGTTCCATTTTATTTCATCACTTCTAATCATCAGATTCTTGAGTTAGCAGGAAAGAAAACAATGAACATTTATTGTGAAGTACAGTGCAGTAACAGTAAAAGAGATAAATTCTGCAAATAATTGTACTTATTATCTTTAGTCCATCCAGTGTTAAAAACACCAGAGACTTAGTTTCTGTTTTTCTCAAGCAATCAACTTCAACTTTTATGCTATTTTTTCTTACATCTTAAAATTTACATTTTTTTTTCTTTTTGCCCCTAGAGAACATAAAAAAGGAGGATAGGAGGAAAAGGAAAGAGCTGATACAGACATGAATCAGCTTACCTATATGCAAAATAATTAAGGATGCAAACCTAAAACAGTAACAAATATTTCAATGTAGTCAGAAATATTTCTCTTCTTTTGGTAAATAATTTTTTTAAGTAAGAAAAGCTATCAGCTTACCCTTTACTTTTAGAGACCAAACCTAGAGACGGACTCAATCGATGAATAAAGGCTCTTTCAGTGCTGGTCAATGAAGAAGGAAATTCCATTTCTACATGGGAAAAAACACAAAGTACCATTTACGGATAGGCAAATTTCTTTCAAGGTGCTTCAATATACGTACATAGATAGAAAATATGAAAAAGTCATACAAGCACATAATCAAATTTATATTTTATGTGAAAAGAAGGTATTAATTCAACAACTACCAAATGTCTACCAGAGTTATGATACTAATAAAAATTAAACCTAAATGTGATAAAGGACTGTAATATTCACCAAAGATTACTCTCTTATTTGTGCTGGAATCTTGAGTTGGTATGATTACTGATGAACACACTTTACTAGTTTAACTTAGTCCTTACTTGCTTAACAAAATGTTTCCTTCCATGGTGAGGTATGCTCAAGCATTCTGAATGCTCAACATCAAATTCCACCTCTTTGCCTGCAAAACTATATACAATTCGTATTTCACTATATTGAATTAGATTTGTTGTTAATAGGGGCTGAGGCTTTCTTTACCTTTGCTTAAGGTAAGTCACTCTGTTCAGGTCATCCCTGTTCGGCGCCCTAAGCTTCCAGGGTAAGGGATCCCCTGTTCAGGCCGGCCAATCGAAGGAGCACTCGGTATATTGTACTGCTCGGCACAGGTCAGCTGCTGTGTCAGCACTGTGCGCACCCAAGCAGCTTTCTAAGCTTAAGACGTGTGCAAGACGTTTCATAGACCAAAACAAGTTTAACCTTTGGTGTTAGCATGATTGCTTCTAGGATTTAAACAAAGCACTACATAATGCCAGTGCATCTTTTTGTCTGGTTACCTTCCCCTCTTCTACTTCTGTACCTTAAACGCGCCTGGTTTACGGCTACTACAACCTCCTTTAAAAAAAAGGGGGGGGGATGCTAACAATATCTAAGAACGGTGGCTTGGCGTCCCCAACTC
>JAQQAC010014212.1:0-23031 GCA_029783875.1 Phataginus tricuspis | reverse complement strand
CATCAGCTCTTTTTACCTTCGTGGGCAGTGTTTCCAATGTCAGCTCAATTTTTGAAGCCTTTAATATCGATTGTGTTTGTACTTTAAATTTACCTCCAGGGTTAGTCTGAAGCTGGGATGATATTTGGAGTTGTAGTTCAGTGATACTTCCTCGGGTTTATTCCAAAGGCAGGATTTAGGAGTGAGTCTGGGCTCTGTCCCCTTTCCCAGCTCGTTTCCAGAAACAGACACACACACACACACAAAACACACACACCATCTCTCCCCCTGGCCTTTGTGCAAGGATCCTTTGTCCAGAAACTGGAATTTGTCTCCAGGTTTTTGTTGCTCATGCTGCTGCCACATAATTCCAGAGCTGAAAATATTCTTGAGGTTGAGCTGGAAGAAAAACAAGAGGGAAAGTGGAAAAATTGATTCCCCGACACTCTTCGATCATGGAAATGCCTTATATCAATATTTCCAGTCAAAAAAAGTTACCTATTGGAGCAGCCACCGCACAGTTTTGTAATTGTGGCTCAACTCAGCTCAAAAGTACAGAAGAGGAGGAAAAAGTAGAACATCATGTCTGTGTGGGTTTCTCCTCTAGGAGCCTTTGTCTCTGTTGGTTTGGTTGGTGATGGGCAAGTCGGTGAGGTCTGGTTTCTAGGGCTTCTGTTAACCAAGCAGCACAGCATGTGGACCTCAGCACTCATCCTGTCTGGTTGAAGAACACCTTATTTTGGAGTATCCGAGCCTCTGGATTATAAACCAATGAAAGCACTCAGGCCAGTGGTAATAACACCAGCAGTCCACAAAATGGTGTGCAGCTGCACTGTACAGGTTGTGTGTGTGTGTGTGTGTGTGTGTGTGTGTGTGTGTGTGTCTAAGTTTCAACTCAAATGGGTCCTGAGCCAGATGAGACACTGTCTTGCCAGTGGAACAATCTGTGGCTTATAGGTCCCAGAAGAGTATGCCCCCTCAAACTGGCCTCCAGCCCTTCTGGGTTAGGGGCACAACCTGACATTTATAAAGATGGGGGAAACATTATTAAAGGGCCTCATACCTAGTGAGTCTTTATACATGGAGGTGAGACACATTCCCTTTAACGGGAAAGGGTCACAGGCAAGTTTCTTAAAGTTGGTGTGAATTGTGAGTTGGCCAAAAAGCCTTGAATTAAGAGAGATTAACAGAGATCCATTTAGGATTCCAGTGCTAAACTGGATTATTTAGGAAAGAGTTGTTTGAGGAGGCCATTGTGTGTCAGCTAAACCATCTGTGTCCTACATGAGACATGAGAGCTCTACCGAATGTCCTTTCCAAGAGCCTGAAACAGTGTGTTTTGAGACGTGAAATGAGCATCTTGGTTACTGCCAGTAATGTCTGTAACTCCACGGGGAATAAGGAGAGTCCTGGCAAGGCTTCATATTGTGGTCTTAGTAGATACACAGACACGTGTGATTTTTTGATTTATGTTGGGGTATCTGTGAGGCACGAGACCCCAGAGTTCTGTGTCCTGAAAGAGACAAGTGTGAAGCAGAAACATGAAGAGGGTCAGGGCATCCAGCACCAAGATGATGCCTGAAGCTTGGCCAAGTGTGTAGGTCCTTGGGCCCTGCGCTGTATCAGGGGCATCCTGGCTGAGGGACGGAAAGCAGCAATGTTCCACTGAGCTCCATGATGCTGACAATGGTGGCAGTGCTGTCCCTAGAGCCTGTGAACTCCCATTGCTGTTCTCTTGGTTAACCCAAGGCCCGGAGAAGGGGTGACCTCCTTCAGCACCATGGCACATGGCCAGTGAGTGAAGATGGGGGAGGCCACCATCCCCTGCAGGTCCCTGGGGTGGGGCTGACACCCAGGGTGAGAGGGGCCATGCAATGCTGATGCCTCAGTGGTCTGGAAGGTGGGCCAACACCACAGTGGGCCAGGAGGACTGCAGAGAAGCCAAAGAATCCCTCTGGGCTTCAATTGAATGGATTTGACTGTCTGGGACTCATGACACCTTTCTTCTTTCCGATCTGTCCCTTTGGGGGTGGGAATGTCACTTATTTCCTTTCAGGGACCACACTGAGTTTCCCTCCCCCAGTGCCTTAGCAGGAGAGACTTTTGCTGCAGCCTCTTTCAGATTCTTACTAAAATGACAAACCTAACAACTGAAATCTTACTTATTTGGGAAGTGTGGTTGGCAGAATAATGCCCCCCAAAGACGTCTGCATCCTAATCTCTGGAACCTGCAGCTCTGTTACCTTCTGTGGGCAAAAGGACTTGGCAGGTATTGTTTAGTTAAGGGCCTTGAGATGGGGAGATGACCCTGGGCTTTCCCAGTGGGCCCTAAATGTGATCACAGGAAACCTTAGAAGAGGATCACATGTGCTTTCTAGCTGCCATCACAGGGAGAGGCGACCACACAGATGGCCAGGGAGGCAGGCCAGTCTGGCTTTGAGACTAAGGAGGGGCAATAAGCCAAGACACGTGGGAGCTTTCGGCAGTGGGAACAGCAAGGAGCTGGCTTCTCCCCTAGAGGCCCCAGAAGGTACACAGGCTGTTGTTACTTTGATGTTAGCCCCTGTTGGACTTGTGACCTACAAAACAGTAAGAAAATAAATGCATGTCATTTCAGTTTGTGGTGATTTGTACAGCAGCAATAGGAAGGGATTTTATATTTTAGATACTAGTCCATTGTGATCTATTTGTTTTGCAAATATTTGCTCCCAGTCTGTAACTTGTCTTTCCATTTTGTTAAGGGGATCACTGGCAGAGCAAATCTTTTAATACTGATGAGGTCTGGAGGGAAGCTTCGGCCCGTCTCTCGGAGGGCTGCGCCTGAACTCAGGGGCGGGGTGCGAACCTAGGGAGGCAGCCTGCTGCCCCTAAGGGCTGTGAGGCAGGACGGCTGCGAGGCAGTCACCCCAAGGTACGTGGGCTGCCGAGTGCAGGGTGTGGGCTGAGGGTGCCCAGTCCACAGGCAGAGGAAACCAGGCCTGGCTCCGAGGCTCCGGGACCCTCAAGCTGGGTCCTTCCAGCGGCGGAATCCCGCTTCGCCAGGTGTGCGTATCAACTGCTCCAACGGCTCCCAGGGTCTGTTACGGCGGACAGCTCGAGTTGCGCACAAGTGCACGGGGCGGGGCCAACAGTCGTGAGGCGGGACAGAGGCCGCGGGCGGCTGCTCCGCCGGGCGTGTAAGGGGGCATGGCCCCTGCATCCTCGCTGCCGGGGGGTGCGCGGCGGCTGCGTGGGAGCGGTGAAGCGTGGGCAGTGGCCCGGGCTGATGACTCAGAAATAAAAGGGGTCGTAGGAGATAATTATGAATAATTACGTGCCAACAAATTGGGTGACCTAGAAGAAATGGATAAATTCTTAGAAACACAATCCACCAAAACTGAATCAAGCTGAAATAGAAAGTCTGAACAGACCCATAACAGACAAGGAGATTGAATCAATTTTTAAAAACCTCCCAAAATAGCGAAGTTCAACATGATACGGCTTCATTGCTGAACTCTACCAAACATTTAAAGAGGAATTAATACAGTCCTTAAATGGCTCCAAAAAATTGGAGAGGAGGGAGCACTTACAAACTCCTTTAGAAGACCAGCACTACCTGATACTGAAGCTAGACAGGATAATACAATAAAATAAAATTACAGGCTAATATACCTGATAAACATAGATGGAAAAATCCTCAACAAAATTTTAGCAAATCAAATTCAACAGCACATTAAAAGGGTCACACACGATGATCAAGTAAGATTCATTCCTGGGATATAGGACAGTTCAACATACCCAAATGAATGTGACAC
This sequence comes from Phataginus tricuspis, assembly GCA_029783875.1. Lineage (NCBI taxonomy): Eukaryota > Metazoa > Chordata > Mammalia > Pholidota > Manidae > Phataginus > Phataginus tricuspis. Next base: position 19,258 of record JAQQAC010014212.1, on the reverse strand, counting down.
ACTGAATTAACAAAGGGAAGGAATAAAATAATCGATCTCAATCGATGCAGATATGGGACCTGAGAAAATTCAGCACCCTTTCATGATACAAATTCTCAACAGTTGAGAGACTCAGAGCATTTCCTAAGAAAACAGGCTTTATTTGCTTTTACATACAATGCACTAAGGGGCTGAATGCCCCACCACCCCACACCTCTCCCACCACCCTCTTAACCCTCCCCCCAACCAGGCACCACCAGGGGTCCCGCCCTCCCGCCTCTCCCACCCCACCCTCCCTGTCCCACAGCAGCCGGGATCAGTGCTGGGATGTGGAGGACCCGAAGCTGCCCTGGAGGGCCGGCTCCTCCCTACTGGCTGCAGTGCCCCTTACTACTCTCCCCTGTGACAAAAGGGTCCCGCCCTCTCTTCTGGGGCTGTGAGGGGTGGCCCAGCGCCAGAGCCCAGGCTGGCCTCCCAGTGACCCCGAGGCTGGCCCCTTGCACGGGTGTCTTCTAAGCAGGGGCTGGGGCTGCACATGGGTGCCGACTGCTGGCCTTGGAAACTGGAGGGCGTGTCGGGTGTGGTGTGCGGCGCACCTGGCGCTCTGGGGCTTCGGGCGACTGTAGGTGTGGATGTGAACGTTCAGGGTTTGTCCGTAAAGATTTGGGGAGATAACCGATTTTCTAGGAAGTGAGGGTAGGAAGGTACGTGTGTGCCCTTTCGTGCATGCATGTGGGCTGGAGTTGGGGGTCCTAGCCAGGGTGTGGGTGGATTGTGTTGCGGAGGGGACGCGACGCCCTGGAACCGGCTTCTACTGGCTTGGGATAGTGGATGCTGCACGGCTCTTCCCAGCTCTGCTCAGTGCTGCCCGGTGGGTCGCCAGAAGTCGGGCACGCTGGGAATATTTGTCCCAGGTACACACCACACGCGACGTCTTTCTGGACCACCCCTGAGAGCTGTTTCTTAAGCCTCTACCAGCAGAGCACTGTTGTGTGTGGAAGCATGTTCATATGTGGAAGACTCTGGGTGAACTGTGAGCCGGACATCGGGGCGGGGGGCCCTTGTATGTGCCCAGACCCTGGTCATCCTGTCATCGCATGGTTCGTCCCCGGTCTGGTCCTTTTTATGGCCGAGGAGTCCCTGTAGATGTTGGGAGTTGGGGGGTGGGGGAGGTCTGTACCTTAGGCAGGTGGGTGCCCCTTCCTTACTTGTGCGGTCCTGGCACCTGGGTATCAGGTTGGGAGGTCCTGGTGGGCGGATGGCGTGCAGTGCAGTAGTAGTGTATTAATCGTGTATTTATTTTTCCCGTTTTGACATGTTAAGCTTGTTGGCTGTGGAGAGACTGTCCCTTCTGGGACTAGTCAGTTGTCAAGAGCTAGGAAAGGGCTCACTGGGATCTCACCTTTCATATGTAATCCAACAATCCAGAGTCTACTGCCCCAGCTACCCCCTTTATGTAATCTCACAGTTAGCCCAGGTTCCCCCTGACGTAAATAATCCTAGGGCACATATTAAGCATCTAGGGACACCCCTGTAGCCTAAAACATATTAGTATTCAAACTAGATAATCCTGAACTGCCTTGTCTTTCTTGCCCAAAAGAATCTGGCACATACTTTCTCCCTGTTGGTCCATCTGGCCACGAACCAAACCTGGCCCTTCCCCTGTGGCCCCTCATGTTGTGGTGTGCCCTCGTCTTTTGAGGTACATAAGTAATTTCTTCTTTCGATGGCTTTGGAGGCATTGGAACATGTGCCATCATCTCGTCACCTCCATAATTAAATCCTAGCCTTACTTTTAAAGCAATTGACACAGCCAGCAACTCAGTGTTCAGTGGAGAGAGCTTATCTCTGGACTTCTCTCAGCTTGCTGAATGCTTCTACCACACGCCAAGTTCCCCCTGAGAAGGCACTGCTGGCTGTTGGCACATGTGTGTTTTGACTGCTACTACTTTGTGCTCCGTCTACCATATGCTGCCATAGATCTTGGAGGAGTATTCCTCTCTTCCTTCTGTAGCTTAAAGGTGCTACAGTGTAGCTCTGCACTTTCCCATTGATAAATCTTGGCAGTGATCTGCTTATCTTAGAAAACTTTTCTCAACATTGTTTTGGTTTATGTTTCTTTTTTGTAATTTATGTTTAATCTTATTTCAGTTATAGCTGAAATTATCATTTCTGCTTTTTTTTGTTGTTCTATACCTCTTATTCTGTTCAGTTTAATGCTTAGTTTCTTTATTTTAAAGTTTTCTTTTTATTTCTTGATAAATGGTATTAAATGTGCATAGGTCCTAAACAGATGTGTTGTATTTTCCTTGTCACTGAGTTTTAAATACTAAAAATTTTTCCTTTGAAATGCCAGTCTCAATAAAAGATTATTTAACATTGTGTTATTTACTTCCCAGTTCATTAAAACTTTGTTTAGCTACCTTTTGCCATTGACTTACATTTTTATTCCTGCATGATAAGATTATGTGTGGGTGTGTGTATATATATATATATATATATATATATATCATAATAACAAATACAGTTTGGGATATATATATCCAAAACTGTATTGGTTATTACGATTTTATTCTGACTTTCTTTGTCATCAAGTATATGACCTAGTTTTGTCACTTTTCATGTCTGCTTGAAAATAATGAGACATCTTTATTTTCTTTTGTACACAGAATTTGTATAGTTCACACTTTGATCTTATTAATTTCATTTCTAAACACATTTATTTTTGCCATTTTTAAAAAAGTTTCTGAGACAAGTATGTTAAAATATTCTAAGATAATTTTTGATGTATATGCATTTGGTGTTCCATAAAAGTATCAAACTTTTTGACAAAAAGTTCCAGCACAATTCTGCAAATAAGGGGTAGTCTTTTCAACAAATGGGTGCTGGGAGTATTAGACATTAATATGCACAAATATAAATAAATAAATACATAAATAAAGTAACACAAATGTGTAACACCTAAATGTAAAATCTAAAACAAATACAATTCTAGAGGAAAACAGGAGAAAATTTTTGTGATCTTGTGTCTCAGAAAGGACATAATTATTATGAATCATTAAAAATGTTTCTCTTTGGACTTTATCAAAATAGTAAATGTCTGCTTTGTTAAGCACAGCAATAAGAAAATGAATACAGGCCAAATGCTGGGAAAAATGTTTTCAGGATAGATATATGATAAAAGAATCTTAACCAGAATACAAAGAAGTGCCCAAACTCAGTAATAAGAAATCAAACAGCTCGGTTTAAAAATGGCCACAGGATTTGAACATTACCAAGGAATATCTACAAATGGCAAATAAAGAAATGAAAATATAGTCAACATCATTAGGAATGAGGGAAATGCATATTAAAAACCACAAAGAAATACCACTACACACCTATGAGAATGGCTAAAAGGAATTTTAGAAAATGAGATTATCAAGTATTGGTGAGGATGTGGAGGAACGAGAGACCAGCCATACTGTTTGTCCTTCATAGATAATATGCTATTCTTGTCTATCCACTTTTATAATTTACTCCTAACTTTATGTTAGATAATATCACTATGATGTGCATAGGAATGATTTTCTTTGAGTTGATTTATTTTGAGGTTCACTGAGTTTCTTGAACCTGTGGTCTAATATGTTTCAACAGTTTGGGGACCAGTGGCCCAGGCAAGTTGATATATAATGTGAACCATGACAATGCTCACGGTGCCACTCTTCAACACACAGTTGCTTAAAAATGTACAATGTGCTACCTTCCAGTTTTCAAAAGACCTTTGCAATAAAAGTGATCCATGTTTAAGATTTTAAGAAGTTCTTGAAAGTAGTGCTTCAAGAAATTAAAATGTGTAATTCAACAGAAGTCTTTTTCACCATTTTATCTCCATTTCTTAATTTAATGCTATATCTATAATAGAATAGCTACTTTCTTTTATTTAGTGGGATAAATTTACTAATTGGATGAAACAAATTTTAACGATGCATCTATAGCCTTGTCTAACACTGTCTAACCCCTGTTACATAAACAGCATGAGACATGTGTTTGCCTAAACAAGTGAAATGACACACTGCCTTTTTTGTATGCTCTTCTAAACGCGGGTGATGTCTCTGAATCCCAATCTACCTCAGGAGGACGTGCATAAATTTCTGCACATGACGAGACTATATCATTACTAATAAAAATAGAATAACTTGATATAAATGAATGGGTTAACATTAAACAACATTCTTTGGGTTAGCCAGCAATCCTAGACAAAAACGGTTTTTTTAAAAAGGGTTTTTAACATTCACAGACGAAATACACATCTCTGAAAAGTACATCACACATGACATACAAAAACTCAGTGAATTACTTTTTAGTACACTTCAAGAATTAAATAAATAGTTGTAGGTGGCTGTACCCCTCTGTCATACATTTATCAAGTTAACATTTATTAAGTGTAGAAGAGCGTGGTGGATAGTGGGCTATGGTTCAACGGCAAGACCCCAGGAGGTACTGAACCCGGTGGTTTGCTCCTCGCAGGCCCTGGAGCAAGTCCCTGGCAGAGCATGAGGGACCCCGCAAGGAAGTCAGGGCAGAGTGCAGACAGAGGCAGGAGCTCATCTACATGCCTTTGTTTGGGTTCAGTGGTGGAGCGTTTTGGGGTTCCTGGGCCAAATCCATAGTGGTCAGATAAAATCAAAACAGTGGGTTTTTTGATAACTTACATGGGGCCTCATCCAAAGAGTGCACAAGGGGAAAGCCCTGTGAAGTGGGGCAGACTGTTGAGCCCAGCGGATATTGTGGAGCCATATCAGGAAGTCACACTTGCTGGTCACTCGGCACGTGGCTCTGTGGGCACGCGCCCACCAGAGGGGACTAGTGTCCGTGGGATGTTCCTGCAGACTTCTTGGCCAAACAAAATGGAGGCCGAGGCAGCAAAACCGTGAGCAGCTTAGCTAATCTTTCGACACACTCGAAATAAATGATTTTGGATATTTCACCGCAATCCTTGAGAATACATGTGACACAATTGGGGTGTATGTTCACGGTGGCTCTTACTAAATGCTTTATTATGACTGAGTCAGAAGGAAGGAATACCTGAGACTCTGCTGGTACAAGGAAGGAACAATGATTTCATGACATGAAACTGTGGTTCTCTGGTTGGGATGCTCTTCATCCATGCTGGAAGGGATATGATTTATCTGACCAGTGGATATTGTTTACAATTTCTGAGGGTTATTGTAGTATGTTCCCTCTACCGTCCCCATATGGAAAAGTGACAGTTTGAAATGTCTGGTCATTGTTGAGTACAGGGAAAGTGACAACTTTATGAAGTCTTTTTTTATTTTCAGTTTCAATACAGGCTCATCCTAGGGTCAGTTGTAATTGGATACCAAAATGATGTTTCAATTATCATGTTTGTTCAAGATTATCTTTTTAGTGTTAAAGATTCCACAATGAGGTTTTTAAAGACAAGAATTCATGAAAAGTTAAAACATCACGCAGCACTACTGTATTCATTTTTACCTGGGAATGGTTTAAATAAAAGAAATATAGCTAATTAAAACATGCTTTTCCCACATATTTGTTGCTTTTCACTAATCCTTCATATTCTGAAGCTTAAAAGTGATAGAGAATAGAGTTTAGGATTTAGTATTGGGTTAAAACACCATACCGTGTGCTATTCTTTATTTTTCCTTTCTTGAACTGTTAACACTATCAATGTAACTTTGTTAAGCAGAATAATGGCAGCAAAATGTGTCCACATTTTAATCCCCAGATTCTATGAATATGTCACTTTATTTGGCAGAAGGGATTTTACCCAAGTAATGTAGGATATGGACCTTGTGTTGGTGAGAGCAGAGATCTGAGACTTGAGAAAGACTTGCCCCATTGTTGCTGGCTTTGAAGGTGGAGGAAGGGGGACCACGATCCAAGCTCTGCTGCCCTTCCTAGGAACCAGGAAACGGCCCTTGCTTGATAGTCAGCACGGAAACAGGACCTTGGTGCTACATCTTCAAGAAACTGAATTCTGTCAGCAACCCAAATGAGTAGGATATGATTTTCCCCAAGAGCCCCTAGAAAGGAATGTAGCCTGGTGAGACCGCTGTTGGCATTCTGATCTACAGAACTGTCAGATAGAACTTTTATTGTTTTAAGTTGCTAAATCTATTGTGGCAACTATTGGAAACTAATACAGTAACTTTCAAAATCCTACCTTATATGACATATCCACTCCTTTTTGATCTCAGAGATGCCTATTGTCCTCTCCTCGTTTGTCTGATTCCTTTCAGGAGTCCTTGTACCCATAACTCCTGTTCAGTGGCCGCACAGAGAGAGGTCATTAAACTCTTTCCCAACCCTTTCCTCTTACGAGCAAGTAAATCAGGAGAGAACTCCTCATTCCAATTGGAGCAGTCATATCTACCTTCAAGAAATTTGGATTTGAACTCATATTATTTTAAATACTATCCATAGGATCCATAAATAATAACCATATATATTCCACATATATCAATACACATTCATTTTTCAGAACACTGTACAAACTTAGGCTATGTTACTCCTCTTGCTTGTTTTGGTTATTATTGTTATTGTTATCATAATTTCCAGCATTTAGCTGTCAGGCATGAAGCTGATCACCTTCAAATGAATGTGGAGACCCTGGAAGAAAAGTTCACTTTTAGTTACATGTGGTGTGTAGTTGCTCTACTTAGACTATTCTGGTTAACTCCAGAAAAACAAAAAGAAAAAAGAAAGCACAAACTCTGTTCCACATTGTGGGCATGAGAAAGCTAAGGTGCAGAAAGAATGTCACCTGATAAAATGTGATAGAACCAGGCTTAAAATGTGGGTTTTCTGACATTAGTTCAGTAATTTTGCTTAATCCATGGTACTCTGTATGTGAGAAGTTCCAAAAATAGAGTCCAGAACATGTCATTATCTCTAAGTCTAAATTGTCTCCTTGGACCCTGACCACAATACTTTGTGTCTCACGTGGCCTGGAACCTCTTCGTATCTTATCACGTATCTTTGATTTTATGGTCTTCAAGCATGTCTTTAAGTACACTGAGTCCAAGTGTTGAAATAAACCATTCTCAGTAAGCAAACTTTAAGTTTTCCTGTGCAATAAGGACATAATTGTGTTGCCAGCTTCTCTCCAAACTTCCTGGACCTTCTCATTCCTCAGACTATAAATGAAGGGGTTCAGAAGAGGGGTCACCATCGTGGTGAGGACAGCTGTCACCTTGTCAAAATCCAGTGACTGTCTCTGGCTGGGCCTCACATACATGAAGATGCTGCTCCCATAGGCGATGGAGAGAACAGTGATGTGAGAAGCACAGGTGGAAAAGGCCTTCTGACGTCCTTGGGCTGAGGGGATGCGCAGGATGGTAGAGACGATGTAGGTGTAGGACACAGTGGTGAGCAACAGTGAGGTCAGGAGGACCAAAGTGGATAATACAAAGCTTAACAACTCTATGAAATGAGTGTCGATGCAGGCCACATGTAGCAGAGGGGCGAGATCACAGAAGAAGTGCCTAATTTCCCTGTAACAGAAAGGCAGTCTGGACACCACAACTGTTGGGCAGAGCACGGACAGGAAGGCCCCCACCCAGCATCCCAGAACCAGCAGGAGACAGACCCTGCTGTTCATGATGATGGTGTAGTGCAGGGGTTTATGGATGGCCACGTAGCGGTCATAGGACATCACTGCCAAGAGGATAAACTCCACAGTTGCCAAGAAAAATACAAAGTACATTTGGGTCATGCAGCCAGCCAAAGATATGTCATTCCTGCCTTCTAGGAGAGAGGCTAACAGCTTCGGGGTAACTGAGGTCGTGTATAAAATGTCCAAACATGACAAGTTACTGAGGAAGAAGTACATTGCGGTTTGGAGGCGGCTATCAGCCCATATGAGGGAAACGATGACCGTATTTCCTGTTAGCGTGAGCATGTAAGTAAGCAGGAGGGGCACGAAGAGGGAAACCTGAAGCTTGCGGAGAGCAGGGAAGGCGGTCAGGGTAAATTCAGTCACTGTGGTGCGGTTGTGCGTGTCCATTGCAGGCGATGCCTAGTGGGCAGCACGGCTCTGAAAAAATTAAAAGTATAGAGATGAAAATAAGCTTAAAACGAATTTGAACTCTCATTATGAGTGATAAGGTGATATAGCAAATGCTTTGAGTAAAGAGGAAGGGTGATGTGCTTTCATCCTGTCACTTGACCCCAATATATGTGGATCTGGGTATAATTTCATGACTTCTAACCTCAATATTCTTACCTTTAAAACCTTTGGTAGAATGAAGTTATCTCCATGGTCTCACAAAAGTCTAGTCTTTATGGCTTTATTCATTTTACCCAATTTTATACATTATATTTTTTGCAGCTGTTTGAAGACCAGGTCATTAATAGAAATGCACAAAAGTGGGTGCAGAGAGATGGACCCACTTTTTGAAATGCTGTGCGTAATCTTTGAATACTGCTCCACTTTGCTGAACCTCTGTTGCATATGTATGTTTTCAGTTGAAACACTGTCATTTCTGGTATAACTTTGTGGCTAATCTTGTCATTTTCAGTTAAAAAGACCAACTTATGAACCCAGAGCTAGTTCTTTCTGGGCTTGGAGCCCACCCAGGTCCTCTTTATAGCAGGATTCTTTACTCAGGATCTCTGCCTGGAAAGGATCTCCCAGCAGTTTTTTTTTTTTTTGGTAAGGTTTTTATTAATTTTCTCTCATCAGATTTCCATCTTCAATGTTGACTGGCTTTTTGATTCCCTGTAATTTCCTCATGATTTCTACTCACTGTTCATGTATTCCAGGAATCGAGTTATCTCTTTTATATTAATAGGAAGGGTTTTCTCCACCTTCTGTGTTTTAGATAAGGAAATACTAGTTGCTTAGTAGTATTTGACATTTCTAAGTGTTTGTAAGTAAACTCCTTCAAAATGCCTAGTAGTTTCCACCCATCTTAGAGTGATTTTCAAATACAATTGGAGCAAACAGCTTGACTTGTTGAATTTTGTAGCAAAGCCCTTTTGGCTTTCTCTTCCATCCTTCGCACATGTTTCTACATCTATGGAAGGAGTGCATTGGTCATGTACATATTCCTTTCTGATCTTCTCTTGTTTTCCATGAAGCAGGCACCCTATTTACTTAATCCCCCATTTTTTGAGCACAAAAGGTGCTCATGTATTTCCTATGTATTAAAACAGAAGTGATCAATCATAGGGTTGCAGCTACCCCAAGATAAGCAATGGTAAACTCTGCAGTTTGCATTTTCATATATCAAATGGAGACTCTTATCAAAACATATACCTTCTTGGTGTGTGGTTGGGATCTATGTAGTTCTGGATAACTGAATACTGCAATATTAATGCTGGTTTGGGGGAGGAATCCAAACACTATATACCTAATCAAATCTTTCAGGATGGGGAGGGTCGCAAGAAGGGGAAACTCTAGGATAAAAGACAGCAGCTTACAGTGCAAGGGGACATTTTTCCATTTTTAGTAGGGACCTTCCAAATTGTTACAAGGAAGTTTGTTTAATCTTGTTACCAAAGGATGCCAAAGGGTCTCATCCAGTGAAATCGCACCTTAATAACGGTAGGAGCTCTTTCCACTGCTAATATTCACTCCTTCTCCCACTGCTCTTGCACCCAGAAAACGTGCTTCCGAAGTGTTTCCCGCTGCACAAATAGGTATAACCCTATCTGGTGGACAATTTCTATGTTATGGAGATCTAATGTGAAAATAGAATTTAGCACACAGTTTAGACACCTAGAAATGCTTTAAATGGCCACTGTGTTCCCCTCCCCTTTCATTACTGTCAAGACAGGAGATTAATTTTTCTTTATACCATTTCTCAAGATCGTTTAAAAATTGCATAAAATCACATATTTCCATATTTTAAGATTCCCAATTTAGTCAGAAAAATGAGGAATAATGGAAAAAGTATGCCAGTTTGTGGAATCAGTGAACCTGTCTTGTATTTTTGTTGGCCATTATAGCTTTGTGATCTCTAGTAAGACTCTGAAGCATTCTGAGTCTTCCTCATCTCATGGAAGGAGTGGAGTCATCAAGCCAGATTCAAGGTCCTAAGACAGAGCCCAGCTCAGTGTTGTCTGTGTACTTGATGTTCAACAAGGTTTTATTAACCACATAGAGCTGGGGAGGGTGAGCAGAAAAGGGTCAAATGTGGCAGGGGGTGTGGATTAGTGACTGTAATTTGAAATCCTTGCTGCTATCAGTAAAACGTGAAAAAGTTTCATTGTAACTCAAGTACATTAAGCACTCTCATTTGCATAGCTATGGTAAAGCTGACTTGACATCTGCACTCACTAAAATTTTTGGCAGAGGGGTAATTACACTTTAATTCATAAAGTATACCTGTAAACAAATATTAAATCTCAGACTGCTTACCGTATAAATATGGATAATATGGAAAATTACATAATAAAGTGTACTTACATCATACTGATTGTAGAAGAGTTGGTATTTTCTTCATTCAAAATTGTTAAGAAACCTGAAATTTGGGTGTTTTTTTTCCTATTGCTTTCCATCCATTTTTCTTTAATTCTGTTATTGCTCCAATTCTAATTATGTATAAATCTCTCTTAGATTCAACTGTCACTCTTCCAAATAGTATAGTCAATCCCATTCAAAACCACACCACATTCACGTTTGATTTTTGCTTAAGTACATCATTTTCCTTCCTTTGAATGAAAACTGTCTGTTTATAATCCCTGACTACCTTTCCAAGGCTTTTTTCGTATTACCCCAGAAAAAGTCTAAGTGTTAACTTACACTAGGAATAAGTCTAAGTGTTATACTATCTTTTAATCATTTATCTTACAATCCAGTGTATCCCAATTTCTGATATTTCTCCTAGTTTCAAGTAACATGTATTCTGAACCACATTTTTGCCAAAGGGGGCCCAATGATTAGGTGTGGTGATGAATCAAGAAGTCATACACAACTGAATTAAGAGCCGGTCCTCTGGCTTCTGTTTTAGATTTTGGCAAAAATGAAAGCTCTCCAAATCCTAGATTTCTTTTTCATTGTAAACATGTAATTTCATGTCTCACCAGGGATTTTCTGCTTCTTCTGCAAGTCTATCCAGAAACATGGAATTATTCAAAACCATAGAGTGTCAGATTAGAATCAGATTTAAGGGCATATGAGCCAGCCTGGCTCTAAAATAGTCTGCAATTTCTCCACCACGTTTCTGTCCAGTGATGGGAAACTCACTACTTCTTGAAGTCCATCATTCTACTTTAACAGCATAATTATTAGAAAAATTTGCATTTATATTCACTGAAATATGTCTCTAAACTTTCATCATTTGGTTAAATCCCTCCTCTTCATTCATCATGCATACTGTGAGTTGATTTCGGATATATCCACCTTACTTGCTTTGTCCAGAAAAAAACCATTACCTTGCCTATATTAAAGTGACTACAATTGGATAAAGTGTGATGTCAAATGATTTTTTTTGGTCACCTTTAGAGACTGGTTTAGAATGGCACTTGGGACTGTGGTATAAAAAGAGGTTAATTATTATGATTGCATCCACAGAATGAAGTTAGAACTGAAGTAACTAATCACATCACATTTATAAACTTCTGTCTCCTGGGGAACTCTCTTGGGTGCTTATTTTACTTAAAGAAAAAGTTCAAGAACTGATTTAAAGTCTCAGGGAAGTAGAAACTTGGAAAACTTAAAAAATGTATTTTCTGAAATGTTCATAATGTATTGAAACAAGCTGTAAGGTGCTTTCCAAACTGAGATGTTTGCATAGATCTATCTATCCATCTATCTATATCTATGTACACTTTTAAAAATCCTTTAACTGAGGAGTGATTTGCATACAAAAGACAATTTATTTACTATGCTAAGTTTTGAGAAATCTATAGCCATGTAGCCACCACCACTCTAAAAATGGTTTAAAATATTTCCATTATCTAAAAATATATTTCCATGTGCCCTTATGTGGTAAATGCTCTCCTCTCTCCACCTAGCCCCTTACAACCATTCATGTGTTTTCTGTCAGCCTAATTTTGAATTTTCTACAGTTTTAAGTTAATGTAATCTCACAGCATGTAGTATTTTGTATTCATTTACTTTCACTTAATCGGGTGCTCTGAGTTTAATCCAGGTGTTTCAAGTATGAGTCCTTCCTTTCTGTGCATTACTCACTATTACCTATTATAGAGATTCTATGGATATATCACCATGTGTTTATCAATTCACGTAATAATGGACACTTGAATTTTCATGTTGTGAGTAAGCTTCTATGAACATTTGAGTTCATGTTGTTTAGTGAATGTTTGTTTTTATTTCTCTTGGATACATTTCTGGGGGTAGAAATACTACATTTTATCTAAGTATACGTGTTTTACTACATAAGAAACTGTCAAGGTGTCCTCCAGGGTAGTTTGCCATTTCTTTTGTACTAGTATTAGGTGAGAGTCCCATAGTCCCACATCCATGCTAACATTTGGTGTTGTCAGGCTTTTAAATGTTAGCATTCTAGTGCATGTACAGTGGAATCATCTAATTAATTTTAATTTTTTTCTTCAGTGATGTATAATCGAGAAATAAATATATGTTTAAAATGCACAGTGTTGTTACGTGTCACACATACATTTTGTGAAAAATATCTCAACCAGGTTGACAAATCCTTCATTTCTTATTTTTACCAATTTTATTTATTTATTTTGGTGAGAATGCTTGAAGTCTACTTTCTTAGCAAATTCAAGCACGCAGTATAGTATTTACTGAAGTTTTCATGCTGTACATTAGATTCTCCAGAGCTCATTCATCTTACAACTGCAAGTTTGTAGCCTTTGACTAGCACCTCCCCATTTCCCTATTCTTGAGTCCTGATAACCACCCTTCTACTTTCTGTAAGTTTAACTTCTTTTTGATTCCATTTGTAGGTGAGATCATACAGTATTTTTCTTCCTCCTTCTGGCTAATTTGACTTAGCATAATGTCCTCCGGGTTCATCTATGTTGTTGTAAATGGCAAGATTTCCTTTTTTAAGCTGGAATAGTATTTCATTGTATATCTACTACATGTCTTTATCCATTTATCCACCAATGGACACTTAGGTTGTCTCCCTATCTTTGCTATTGTGAGTAATGTTGCAATGAGCATGGAAGTACAAATATCTCTTTGAGATACTGTTTTCATTTCCTTTCATTATATACCCTTAAGTGTATTGCTGGATCTTATGGTAGTTCTATTTTTATGTTTTTGAGGGACCTACATACTGTTTTTCCATAATGCTTGAGCTAGTTTACATGCCCATCAATAATGACCAATGGCTCCCCTTTTTTCACATTCCTGGCAGTACTTACTATCTATTTTTTTATGAAAGTTTTTCTTACATGTGTGAGGTGATATCTCTTTGTGGTGTTGATTTGCATTTCCTTGATGATTTGTGATGTTACTCAACTCTGTGTGCATGTGGCCATTTACATTTCTTGTTTGGAGAAATGTCTTTTTATGTATTTTGCTCATTTTTCCATTAGTATGTATATATATATTTACTATTAAGTTGTATAAGTTCCTTATGTAGTTTGTACATTATCCTTTTTTGAAATATGATGTGCAAATGATTTCTCCCATTCTGTAGGTTTCCTTTTTTACTCTCTTGATTGTTTCCTTTGCTATGCAAAATATTTTTAGTTTGAAATAGTCTCATTTATTTAATTTTTATTTTAATGTTTGTGCTTTTGGTGTCATATCCAAAAAATTATTGCCACAACCAACATCAGAGAGATTTTCCCCTATGTTTTCTTCTAGGAGTTTTATGGTTTAGGGTCTTTCATTTAAGTCTTCAATCTGTTTGATTGAAGCAAATTTTTGTAAGTGGTATAAGATAGGTGTCCAGTTTCATTCTTTTGCATAGGGGTATCCAGTTTTCCCATGATCATTTATTGAAGAAATTGTCCTTTCCTCATATGAGTGTTATCTGGCACCCTTTAAACAGATTAGCTGACTGTATGTGCATATGCTTATATGCGGGCTTTGAATTCTTTTCCATTGGGTATGTGTCTCTTTTTATGCTGGTACTACCCTGTTTTGATTACTATTACTTTGTAAGATAGCTTGAAATCACGACATGTGATGACTCTAGCTTTGCTTTTTTAAAGATTGACTTGGCTATTTGGGGTCTTTAGTGATCATTTTTCTATTTTGGTGAAAAATGCCAATTGAATTTTGATAAAGTTGCATTGAATGTGTAGATGATTTAGGTTAATATGGACACGTTAACAATACTGATTCTTGTAAACCATGCACATGAGATATCATCTATATGTGTCTCTCTCACTTCTTAAAATGAATTTCTTATAGGTTTCAGCATGCACATCTTTCACCTCCTTGGTTAAGCTTATTCCTAACCATTGTATTCTTTTGGATGTTTTTGTGAATGGGATCATATTCTTAATTGCTCTTTCTGAAAGTTCATTGGCAGTGTATAGATGTGCAACTCATTTTCACATATTGATTTTGTATCCATGACTTTACTGAATTAATTTATTAGTTCTAACAGTTTTTTGGTGGAGTCTTTAGGGTCATCTGCAAACAGAGATGATTTTACTCTTTCTTTTTTATTTGTATGACTTTTTTTTCCTTGTCTGACTTTGCCTAGTACTTCCAGCATTAAGTTGAATGGTAGTGGGAAGAGTGGGCACCTTTGTTCTGTTCCAGATTGTAGAGGAAAATTTTGCAAATTTTTGCCATTGGGCATGGTGTTAACTGTGTGCTTGTCATATACAGGCTTTATCATGATAAGGTACATTCGATCAAAACCTAATTTGTTGAGAGTTTTGATCATGAAAGGATATTGAATTTTTTAAATTTCTTTTCTTCATCTACTGAGATGATATGATTTTTATTATTTGTTAGTTAATATGGTGTATCACATTGATTTGCCTATGTCAAACCATCCTTCCATTTGATGGAGAAAACCAATCTGACCCTAGTGTATGATTCTTTTAATGTGCCATTGAATTCTGTTCATTAGTATTATGTAGAAGGATTTTACATCTATATTCATCAGTGATATTGGCCTGTTATTTCTTTCTTGTGGAGTTTGGCTTTGGTATCAGTGTAATGTTGGTCTTGTGAAATGAGTTTGGACGTGTCCCCTTCTCTTCAATTCTTTGGAAGAGTTTGAGAAGGATTTGTATTAACACTTTCCTAGATATTTGTTAGAACTCACTAGTAAAGCCATGAGGTCTTGGGCTTCTTTGGTGAGAATATTTAGATTACTCAATCTCTTCACTTGTTACCAGTCTGTTCATATTTTCTATTTCTTTATGATTCTGTCTTGGCTGGTTGTGTGTTTCTAGGAATTTACCCATTTTACTAAGTCTTTAGTGTGCCATTTTATTTACTTAGTTGAGTACTGGATAAGAAAAAAATTTTGATTTTGATGGAATATAATTAAAAAATTATTTTCTCTGAAGGTTAGTATTCCTTTTGTTTGTTTTGTTTTTTGAGAAGTCTGTTAGTCCAACACTAGATTTTCTTCTTGTTTCTTTTCCTTGGAATTTTATGGTCTTAGCACATGAAGAGACTCTGTAATTACTAACAGGAATAGAATGACTTGGTATTTTTTTGTTGGTCTTTCATAGTAGTTCTCTTCTTTAACATGTTATATCAAGCCCTCTCCTTTACAGTGTATGTAATATGATGGTCAGTTCTTCTTAAGAGCTGTACCCAGAATGCCTAAAAAAAACTAAAACGGTTTAAAAGTCAAAAATTATTAATTACTAAATATTTTATAACTAGAAAGAGCATTTACATGATCACTTTCAACATCATCTTTAAAAAAGAGGTGGTGTATTTGCTGCCAAATGCTGAAAATTTTTAAGTTGGTTAGGGAATGGATCTCTATTTAACTTTAGACAACACGCTTGGCGTTAGCTAGCAATTCTCAACAATAGAGAGTTAAAAAATAGAAAAGAGGATTTTTAAAGTTCAAAGAAACACACACCTCTGAGAAGTACAACACACCGGCACTCACATAAACACAAAACTTTACTTTTTAGTCCAGTTCAAGAATGAAACAAATAGTCATATGTCATTGTAGTAAGCTGGTAAAAATTTATCAAGTTAACATTCATTAAGTAGACATTTCTTAAGGGTGATAGATGGTGAGCTGTGGTTCCTACACCACAGGAGGACTCAAATCAGAGAAGTTTGCTCCCAACAGGCCCTGGAAGAAGTCCCTGGCATACCATGAGGGACCACATGTGTAGGTCAAGGCAGAGCGCAGACAGAGAGGGGCAGGACCTGGGGCACATGCCTTTATTTGGAACCAGGGGTGGAGTGCTTTGGGGTTCCAGATTGGTCAATTGAAACCAAAAGAATGGAATTTGGTAAGTTACATGGGGGTCTCATCTAAGGAGTGCATAAGGGGAAGGTGCTGTGAGGATAGGGAGATTGTTGAGCCCAAGGGCTATTGGGGAAGTCGTATCAGGAACTTACATTTTCTTGAGACTCTGCAGGTGGCTCTGCGGCATGCACCTGCACGAGGGGGCTGGTGTCAGTGAAGGTCTGTGCAAACCTCTTGGCCAAACAAAATGGAGGCCCAGGCAACACTACCATGGAGGAGTTTAGTTAAGCTCTTCACACCCCAAAGTAAATGATTTGGTATATTTCACTGCAGTCTTTGAGATTTCATGTGACACAATTGGGATATATGTTCATAGCTGTTCTTACCAATGAATGACTGATCATGACTGAGTCAGGAGAAAGGAATACCTGAGAATCTGCTGGTAAACGGAAGGAACCAATGAATTCATTGCACAAAACAGCGGTTCTCTGCTTGGGTTGCTCTTCATCCATGGTTGGAAGGATACAATTTATCAAGCAAGTGGATATTGTTAATCATTTCCACAGGTTATTGTGTGCTCTCCCCACCATCCCCCATACAGAAAAGCAATAGTTTGAAATGTCTAGTCATTGTTGAGTGTAAGAAAAGTGAAGGGCTTTCCAGCTCTCCCAAAATTTGGGAAAAGTGTTCTCGTTTTTCAAGTAACTCAACTAATTAGAATCCATAGAAACTAAATAGTATTACCTGCTGTTATAACAATGTTGATCATGAGAATAATCATCAGGTAAAATAGCATATATGTGATTTTTCAGAGTTTATGAAGTCTTTGGTATTTTCAGTCTCAAGACTGGACCAACCTGGGGTCACCTTTTGCAGGATACCAAAATGCTATTTAAATTATCTTATTTGTTCAGGATTTTCTTTTCAGTTTTAAGGAAACCAGAGTGGGGTTTTTGAGTAACAAAGGGATTCATTAAAAAGTTAAAACAGCACAAAGGACAACTATATCCATTTTTACCTAATAATGATTTAAATGAAAGAAAGTATAGCTAATTAAAAAATATATTTCCAAAATATTTTGTTGCTTTTCACCAGTCCTTCATATTCTGGGGCTTGTAAATTCTTCTCATTGCAAATGATGGAAGAAAGAGTTTAGGATTCAGCGTTGGGTTTGAAAAAAAACACCTTCTGTGTCCTGTTCTTTATTTTTCCTTTCTTGGATCATTAACACTAGCAAGGTAACTTTGGTGAGAAGAATAATGGTTCTTAAATATATCCGTACCCTAATCCCCAGAATCCGTCAATATATACCTTTAATTGGCAAAGGATTTTGTAGAAGTAATTCAGGATACAGACCATGAGCTGGTGATATTATTCTGGGTTATTGTGCGGGCTTAGTCCAGTCCAATAAATCCTTAAAAGGGGAGATCTTGTCCATCTGAGTCACAGAGAGGGAAGAAGCAAGAGCAGAAATTTGAGACTTGAGAGAGACTTGTCTCTTTATTGTTGGCTTTGAAGGTGGAGGAACGGGGACCATGATACAAGGTCTGAAGCTCCTTCTAGAAACTGGGACTGCCCTAGGCTGATAGATAGCAAGATAATGGGACCTTGGTCTTACAACTTCAAGGAACTGAGTTATGTCAACTACCTAAATGGGTTGGTAATGGGTTTTGCTAGAGTCCCTAGAGAAGAATGTATTCTGCTGTTTTTAGCCTGATTAAACCTGTATTTGACTCTGGACCTACAGAAGTATAAGATAATAAATTATATTGTTTAAGTTGCTATTTGTTGTGGCAGTAACTGGAAGCTAATATAATAACTTCTAAAATCTTATCTATTTTGTGCATGATTATGAGTACAGAGCAGAAAATTATATGACAGTTTCATTCCTGGTGATATTGTTCTATCTTCTTTTGATCTTTAGACATTTGTCTACGGTGCTATATTATGATGGACTGTACTCTACTGTAACATTCAGAATCCATTCTAAAGTAGCACTCTCTCTACCAGTTGCCCCTTGATAAAGTCCATGTCAATTCTTTAGGGCTCCATCTTTATCCACGTGTTCAGGTAGCTAGAAGGTCAATGACCATACGAATAGTGACCCTTTTTGATCTTCAAAATGCCTGTTGTCTTCTTCCTATGTCCTCTTTTTAGAGTCCTTGTCCCCATAACACTTCCTTAATGGCTACTTGGAGAGAGGTCATTAAACTTCTTGATAACATTTTCCTCTTACAAATAAGTAAATCAGGAGAGGCCATCTCATTCCAATTAGGCCAATCAGATCCATCTTCAAGAAATTTGCAATTGAACTCATATAACTTTGAATAGAACCTTATACAATCATATATCAAGATGTGTTCATTTTTCAGTACATTGTACAAACCCTGGGATGTGTTACTCCTCTTTCTTGTTTTCATTATTATTATTTTCTACACTTTTTAGCTGTCAGGCGTGAAGCTGATCATCTTCAAACAACTGAAGGGACCCAGTAGGAAGGTTCATATTTAATTACATGTGGTTGTGTGATTGCACTTTAGACCATTCTGGTTAGTCTACAATAACAACAAGAAAAAGTGAAAGCACAAACTATGTTCCCTACTTCACACATGAGAAAAATAAGGTTCAGAGAGGCAAAAGTCATGGTATAAAAAAGTGATAAAACCAGGATTAAAATTCAGGTTTTCTGACTTGAGTTCAGTATTTTTGTTTAATCCGTGGTATCTGTGTGTGAGATGGCCCAATAATAGATTTTCGAACATGTAATTTTTTCTAAGGCTGAATTGCCTCCTCTGGACCTTGACTACAATACTTTGTATCTCATGTGGAACAAAACCTCTTCATATTGTATTACATCTAGTTGATTTTTGTGGTCTTCAAGAATGCCCCTCTGCACACTGAGTCCAATTGAAATGAACCATTCTTAGCAAACTTTAAGTTATCTTGTGCAACAGGTTTCA
>JAQQAC010014211.1:0-23024 GCA_029783875.1 Phataginus tricuspis | reverse complement strand
TGAAACCTGTTGCACAAGATAACTTAAAGTTTGCTAAGAATGGTTCATTTCAATTGGACTCAGTGTGCAGAGGGGCATTCTTGAAGACCACAAAAATCAACTAGATGTAATACAATATGAAGAGGTTTTGTTCCACATGAGATACAAAGTATTGTAGTCAAGGTCCAGAGGAGGCAATTCAGCCTTAGAAAAAATTACATGTTCGAAAATCTATTATTGGGCCATCTCACACACAGATACCACGGATTAAACAAAAATACTGAACTCAAGTCAGAAAACCTGAATTTTAATCCTGGTTTTATCACTTTTTTATACCATGACTTTTGCCTCTCTGAACCTTATTTTTCTCATGTGTGAAGTAGGGAACATAGTTTGTGCTTTCACTTTTTCTTGTTGTTATTGTAGACTAACCAGAATGGTCTAAAGTGCAATCACACAACCACATGTAATTAAATATGAACCTTCCTACTGGGTCCCTTCAGTTGTTTGAAGATGATCAGCTTCATGCCTGACAGCTAAAAAGTGTAGAAAATAATAATAATGAAAACAAGAAAGAGGAGTAACACATCCCAGGGTTTGTACAATGTACTGAAAAATGAACACATCTTGATATATGATTGTATAAGGTTCTATTCAAAGTTATATGAGTTCAATTGCAAATTTCTTGAAGATGGATCTGATTGGCCTAATTGGAATGAGATGGCCTCTCCTGATTTACTTATTTGTAAGAGGAAAATGTTATCAAGAAGTTTAATGACCTCTCTCCAAGTAGCCATTAAGGAAGTGTTATGGGGACAAGGACTCTAAAAAGAGGACATAGGAAGAAGACAACAGGCATTTTGAAGATCAAAAAGGGTCACTATTCGTATGGTCATTGACCTTCTAGCTACCTGAACACGTGGATAAAGATGGAGCCCTAAAGAATTGACATGGACTTTATCAAGGGGCAACTGGTAGAGAGAGTGCTACTTTAGAATGGATTCTGAATGTTACAGTAGAGTACAGTCCATCATAATATAGCACCGTAGACAAATGTCTAAAGATCAAAAGAAGATAGAACAATATCACCAGGAATGAAACTGTCATATAATTTTCTGCTCTGTACTCATAATCATGCACAAAATAGATAAGATTTTAGAAGTTATTATATTAGCTTCCAGTTACTGCCACAACAAATAGCAACTTAAACAATATAATTTATTATCTTATACTTCTGTAGGTCCAGAGTCAAATACAGGTTTCATCAGGCTAAAACCAGCAGAATACATTCTTCTCTAGGGACTCTAGCAAAACCCATTACCAACCCATTTAGGTAGTTGACATAACTCAGTTCCTTGAAGTTGTAAGACCAAGGTCCCATTATCTTGCTATCTATCAGCCTAGGGCAGTCCCAGTTTCTAGAAGGAGCTTCAGACCTTGTATCATGGTCCCCGTTCCTCCACCTTCAAAGCCAACAATAAAGAGACAAGTCTCTCTCAAGTCTCAAATTTCTGCTCTTGCTTCTTCCCTCTCTGTGACTCAGATGGACAAGATCTCCCCTTTTAAGGATTTATTGGACTGGACTAAGCCCGCACAATAACCCAGAATAATATCACCAGCTCATGGTCTGTATCCTGAATTACTTCTACAAAATCCTTTGCCAATTAAAGGTATATATTGACGGATTCTGGGGATTAGGGTACGGATATATTTAAGAACCATTATTCTTCTCACCAAAGTTACCTTGCTAGTGTTAATGATCCAAGAAAGGAAAAATAAAGAACAGGACACAGAAGGTGTTTTTTTTCAAACCCAACGCTGAATCCTAAACTCTTTCTTCCATCATTTGCAATGAGAAGAATTTACAAGCCCCAGAATATGAAGGACTGGTGAAAAGCAACAAAATATTTTGGAAATATATTTTTTAATTAGCTATACTTTCTTTCATTTAAATCATTATTAGGTAAAAATGGATATAGTTGTCCTTTGTGCTGTTTTAACTTTTTAATGAATCCCTTTGTTACTCAAAAACCCCACTCTGGTTTCCTTAAAACTGAAAAGAAAATCCTGAACAAATAAGATAATTTAAATAGCATTTTGGTATCCTGCAAAAGGTGACCCCAGGTTGGTCCAGTCTTGAGACTGAAAATACCAAAGACTTCATAAACTCTGAAAAATCACATATATGCTATTTTACCTGATGATTATTCTCATGATCAACATTGTTATAACAGCAGGTAATACTATTTAGTTTCTATGGATTCTAATTAGTTGAGTTACTTGAAAAACGAGAACACTTTTCCCAAATTTTGGGAGAGCTGGAAAGCCCTTCACTTTTCTTACACTCAACAATGACTAGACATTTCAAACTATTGCTTTTCTGTATGGGGGATGGTGGGGAGAGCACACAATAACCTGTGGAAATGATTAACAATATCCACTTGCTTGATAAATTGTATCCCTCCAACCATGGATGAAGAGCAACCCAAGCAGAGAACCGCTGTTTTGTGCAATGAATTCATTGGTTCCTTCCGTTTACCAGCAGATTCTCAGGTATTCCTTTCTCCTGACTCAGTCATGATCAGTCATTCATTGGTAAGAACAGCTATGAACATATATCCCAATTGTGTCACATGAAATCTCAAGGACTGCAGTGAAATATACCAAATCATTTACTTTGGGGTGTGAAGAGCTTAACTAAACTCCTCCATGGTAGTGTTGCCTGGGCCTCCATTTTGTTTGGCCAAGAGGTTTGCACAGACCTTCACTGACACCAGCCCCCTCGTGCAGGTGCATGCCGCAGAGCCACCTGCAGAGTCTCAAGAAAATGTAAGTTCCTGATACGACTTCCCCAATAGCCCTTGGGCTCAACAATCTCCCTATCCTCACAGCACCTTCCCCTTATGCACTCCTTAGATGAGACCCCCATGTAACTTACCAAATTCCATTCTTTTGGTTTCAATTGACCAATCTGGAACCCCAAAGCACTCCACCCCTGGTTCCAAATAAAGGCATGTGCCCCAGGTCCTGCCCCTCTCTGTCTGCGCTCTGCCTTGACGTACACATGTGGTCCCTCATGGTATGCCAGGGACTTCTTCCAGGGCCTGTTGGGAGCAAACTTCTCTGATTTTAGTCCTCCTGTGGTGTAGGAACCACAGCTCACCATCTATCACCCTTAAGAAATGTCTACTTAATGAATGTTAACTTGATAAATTTTTACCAGCTTACTACAATGACATATGACTATTTGTTTCATTCTTGAACTGGACTAAAAAGTAAAGTTTTGTGTTTATGTGAGTGCCGGTGTGTTGTACTTCTCAGAGGTGTGTGTTTCTTTGAACTTTAAAAATCCTCTTTTCTATTTTTTAACTCTCTATTGTTGAGAATTGCTAGCTAACGCCAAGCGTGTTGTCTAAAGTTAAATAGAGATCCATTCCCTAACCAACTTAAAAATTTTCAGCATTTGGCAGCAAATACACCACCTCTTTTTTAAAGATGATGTTGAAAGTGATCATGTAAATGCTCTTTCTAGTTATAAAATATTTAGTAATTAATAATTTTTGACTTTTAAACCGTTTTAGTTTTTTTTAGGCATTCTGGGTACAGCTCTTAAGAAGAACTGACCATCATATTACATACACTGTAAAGGAGAGGGCTTGATATAACATGTTAAAGAAGAGAACTACTATGAAAGACCAACAAAAAAATACCAAGTCATTCTATTCCTGTTAGTAATTACAGAGTCTCTTCATGTGCTAAGACCATAAAATTCCAAGGAAAAGAAACAAGAAGAAAATCTAGTGTTGGACTAACAGACTTCTCAAAAAACAAAACAAACAAAAGGAATACTAACCTTCAGAGAAAATAATTTTTTAATTATATTCCATCAAAATCAAAATTTTTTTCTTATCCAGTACTCAACTAAGTAAATAAAATGGCACACTAAAGACTTAGTAAAATGGGTAAATTCCTAGAAACACACAACCAGCCAAGACAGAATCATAAAGAAATAGAAAATATGAACAGACTGGTAACAAGTGAAGAGATTGAGTAATCTAAATATTCTCACCAAAGAAGCCCAAGACCTCATGGCTTTACTAGTGAGTTCTAACAAATATCTAGGAAAGTGTTAATACAAATCCTTCTCAAACTCTTCCAAAGAATTGAAGAGAAGGGGACACGTCCAAACTCATTTCACAAGACCAACATTACACTGATACCAAAGCCAAACTCCACAAGAAAGAAATAACAGGCCAATATCACTGATGAATATAGATGTAAAATCCTTCTACATAATACTAATGAACAGAATTCAATGGCACATTAAAAGAATCATACACTAGGGTCAGATTGGTTTTCTCCATCAAATGGAAGGATGGTTTGACATAGGCAAATCAATGTGATACACCATATTAACTAACAAATAATAAAAATCATATCATCTCAGTAGATGAAGAAAAGAAATTTAAAAAATTCAATATCCTTTCATGATCAAAACTCTCAACAAATTAGGTTTTGATCGAATGTACCTTATCATGATAAAGCCTGTATATGACAAGCACACAGTTAACACCATGCCCAATGGCAAAAATTTGCAAAATTTTCCTCTACAATCTGGAACAGAACAAAGGTGCCCACTCTTCCCACTACCATTCAACTTAATGCTGGAAGTACTAGGCAAAGTCAGACAAGGAAAAAAAAGTCATACAAATAAAAAAGAAAGAGTAAAATCATCTCTGTTTGCAGATGACCCTAAAGACTCCACCAAAAAACTGTTAGAACTAATAAATTAATTCAGTAAAGTCATGGATACAAAATCAATATGTGAAAATGAGTTGCACATCTATACACTGCCAATGAACTTTCAGAAAGAGCAATTAAG
The DNA here is from genome assembly GCA_029783875.1 of Phataginus tricuspis. Lineage (NCBI taxonomy): Eukaryota > Metazoa > Chordata > Mammalia > Pholidota > Manidae > Phataginus > Phataginus tricuspis. The sequence goes on along the minus strand of JAQQAC010014211.1, from coordinate 18,163 downwards.
AATATGATCCCATTCACAAAAACATCCAAAAGAATACAATGGTTAGGAATAAGCTTAACCAAGGAGGTGAAAGATGTGCATGCTGAAACCTATAAGAAATTCATTTTAAGAAGTGAGAGAGACACATATAGATGATATCTCATGTGCATGGTTTACAAGAATCAGTATTGTTAACGTGTCCATATTAACCTAAATCATCTACACATTCAATGCAACTTTATCAAAATTCAATTGGCATTTTTCACCAAAATAGAAAAATGATCACTAAAGACCCCAAATAGCCAAGTCAATCTTTAAAAAAGCAAAGCTAGAGTCATCACATGTCGTGATTTCAAGCTATCTTACAAAGTAATAGTAATCAAAACAGGGTAGTACCAGCATAAAAAGAGACACATACCCAATGGAAAAGAATTCAAAGCCCGCATATAAGCATATGCACATACAGTCAGCTAATCTGTTTAAAGGGTGCCAGATAACACTCATATGAGGAAAGGACAATTTCTTCAATAAATGATCATGGGAAAACTGGATACCCCTATGCAAAAGAATGAAACTGGACACCTATCTTATACCACTTACAAAAATTTGCTTCAATCAAACAGATTGAAGACTTAAATGAAAGACCCTAAACCATAAAACTCCTAGAAGAAAACATAGGGGAAAATCTCTCTGATGTTGGTTGTGGCAATAATTTTTTGGATATGACACCAAAAGCACAAACATTAAAATAAAAATTAAATAAATGAGACTATTTCAAACTAAAAATATTTTGCATAGCAAAGGAAACAATCAAGAGAGTAAAAAAGGAAACCTACAGAATGGGAGAAATCATTTGCACATCATATTTCAAAAAAGGATAATGTACAAACTACATAAGGAACTTATACAACTTAATAGTAAATATATATATACATACTAATGGAAAAATGAGCAAAATACATAAAAAGACATTTCTCCAAACAAGAAATGTAAATGGCCACATGCACACAGAGTTGAGTAACATCACAAATCATCAAGGAAATGCAAATCAACACCACAAAGAGATATCACCTCACACATGTAAGAAAAACTTTCATAAAAAAATAGATAGTAAGTACTGCCAGGAATGTGAAAAAAGGGGAGCCATTGGTCATTATTGATGGGCATGTAAACTAGCTCAAGCATTATGGAAAAACAGTATGTAGGTCCCTCAAAAACATAAAAATAGAACTACCATAAGATCCAGCAATACACTTAAGGGTATATAATGAAAGGAAATGAAAACAGTATCTCAAAGAGATATTTGTACTTCCATGCTCATTGCAACATTACTCACAATAGCAAAGATAGGGAGACAACCTAAGTGTCCATTGGTGGATAAATGGATAAAGACATGTAGTAGATATACAATGAAATACTATTCCAGCTTAAAAAAGGAAATCTTGCCATTTACAACAACATAGATGAACCCGGAGGACATTATGCTAAGTCAAATTAGCCAGAAGGAGGAAGAAAAATACTGTATGATCTCACCTACAAATGGAATCAAAAAGAAGTTAAACTTACAGAAAGTAGAAGGGTGGTTATCAGGACTCAAGAATAGGGAAATGGGGAGGTGCTAGTCAAAGGCTACAAACTTGCAGTTGTAAGATGAATGAGCTCTGGAGAATCTAATGTACAGCATGAAAACTTCAGTAAATACTATACTGCGTGCTTGAATTTGCTAAGAAAGTAGACTTCAAGCATTCTCACCAAAATAAATAAATAAAATTGGTAAAAATAAGAAATGAAGGATTTGTCAACCTGGTTGAGATATTTTTCACAAAATGTATGTGTGACACGTAACAACACTGTGCATTTTAAACATATATTTATTTCTCGATTATACATCACTGAAGAAAAAAATTAAAATTAATTAGATGATTCCACTGTACATGCACTAGAATGCTAACATTTAAAAGCCTGACAACACCAAATGTTAGCATGGATGTGGGACTATGGGACTCTCACCTAATACTAGTACAAAAGAAATGGCAAACTACCCTGGAGGACACCTTGACAGTTTCTTATGTAGTAAAACACGTATACTTAGATAAAATGTAGTATTTCTACCCCCAGAAATGTATCCAAGAGAAATAAAAACAAACATTCACTAAACAACATGAACTCAAATGTTCATAGAAGCTTACTCACAACATGAAAATTCAAGTGTCCATTATTACGTGAATTGATAAACACATGGTGATATATCCATAGAATCTCTATAATAGGTAATAGTGAGTAATGCACAGAAAGGAAGGACTCATACTTGAAACACCTGGATTAAACTCAGAGCACCCGATTAAGTGAAAGTAAATGAATACAAAATACTACATGCTGTGAGATTACATTAACTTAAAACTGTAGAAAATTCAAAATTAGGCTGACAGAAAACACATGAATGGTTGTAAGGGGCTAGGTGGAGAGAGGAGAGCATTTACCACATAAGGGCACATGGAAATATATTTTTAGATAATGGAAATATTTTAAACCATTTTTAGAGTGGTGGTGGCTACATGGCTATAGATTTCTCAAAACTTAGCATAGTAAATAAATTGTCTTTTGTATGCAAATCACTCCTCAGTTAAAGGATTTTTAAAAGTGTACATAGATATAGATAGATGGATAGATAGATCTATGCAAACATCTCAGTTTGGAAAGCACCTTACAGCTTGTTTCAATACATTATGAACATTTCAGAAAATACATTTTTTAAGTTTTCCAAGTTTCTACTTCCCTGAGACTTTAAATCAGTTCTTGAACTTTTTCTTTAAGTAAAATAAGCACCCAAGAGAGTTCCCCAGGAGACAGAAGTTTATAAATGTGATGTGATTAGTTACTTCAGTTCTAACTTCATTCTGTGGATGCAATCATAATAATTAACCTCTTTTTATACCACAGTCCCAAGTGCCATTCTAAACCAGTCTCTAAAGGTGACCAAAAAAAATCATTTGACATCACACTTTATCCAATTGTAGTCACTTTAATATAGGCAAGGTAATGGTTTTTTTCTGGACAAAGCAAGTAAGGTGGATATATCCGAAATCAACTCACAGTATGCATGATGAATGAAGAGGAGGGATTTAACCAAATGATGAAAGTTTAGAGACATATTTCAGTGAATATAAATGCAAATTTTTCTAATAATTATGCTGTTAAAGTAGAATGATGGACTTCAAGAAGTAGTGAGTTTCCCATCACTGGACAGAAACGTGGTGGAGAAATTGCAGACTATTTTAGAGCCAGGCTGGCTCATATGCCCTTAAATCTGATTCTAATCTGACACTCTATGGTTTTGAATAATTCCATGTTTCTGGATAGACTTGCAGAAGAAACAGAAAATCCCTGGTGAGACATGAAATTACATGTTTACAATGAAAAAGAAATCTAGGATTTGGAGAGCTTTCATTTTTGCCAAAATCTAAAACAGAAGCCAGAGGACCGGCTCTTAATTCAGTTGTGTATGACTTCTTGATTCATCACCACACCTAATCATTGGGCCCCCTTTGGCAAAAATGTGGTTCAGAATACATGTTACTTGAAACTAGGAGAAATATCAGAAATTGGGATACACTGGATTGTAAGATAAATGATTAAAAGATAGTATAACACTTAGACTTATTCCTAGTGTAAGTTAACACTTAGACTTTTTCTGGGGTAATACGAAAAAAGCCTTGGAAAGGTAGTCAGGGATTATAAACAGACAGTTTTCATTCAAAGGAAGGAAAATGATGTACTTAAGCAAAAATCAAACGTGAATGTGGTGTGGTTTTGAATGGGATTGACTATACTATTTGGAAGAGTGACAGTTGAATCTAAGAGAGATTTATACATAATTAGAATTGGAGCAATAACAGAATTAAAGAAAAATGGATGGAAAGCAATAGGAAAAAAAACACCCAAACTTCAGGTTTCTTAACAATTTTGAATGAAGAAAATACCAACTCTTCTACAATCAGTATGATGTAAGTACACTTTATTATGTAATTTTCCATATTATCCATATTTATACGGTAAGCAGTCTGAGATTTAATATTTGTTTACAGGTATACTTTATGAATTAAAGTGTAATTACCCCTCTGCCAAAAATTTTAGTGAGTGCAGATGTCAAGTCAGCTTTACCATAGCTATGCAAATGAGAGTGCTTAATGTACTTGAGTTACAATGAAACTTTTTCACGTTTTACTGATAGCAGCAAGGATTTCAAATTACAGTCACTAATCCACACCCCCTGCCACATTTGACCCTTTTCTGCTCACCCTCCCCAGCTCTATGTGGTTAATAAAACCTTGTTGAACATCAAGTACACAGACAACACTGAGCTGGGCTCTGTCTTAGGACCTTGAATCTGGCTTGATGACTCCACTCCTTCCATGAGATGAGGAAGACTCAGAATGCTTCAGAGTCTTACTAGAGATCACAAAGCTATAATGGCCAACAAAAATACAAGACAGGTTCACTGATTCCACAAACTGGCATACTTTTTCCATTATTCCTCATTTTTCTGACTAAATTGGGAATCTTAAAATATGGAAATATGTGATTTTATGCAATTTTTAAACGATCTTGAGAAATGGTATAAAGAAAAATTAATCTCCTGTCTTGACAGTAATGAAAGGGGAGGGGAACACAGTGGCCATTTAAAGCATTTCTAGGTGTCTAAACTGTGTGCTAAATTCTATTTTCACATTAGATCTCCATAACATAGAAATTGTCCACCAGATAGGGTTATACCTATTTGTGCAGCGGGAAACACTTCGGAAGCACGTTTTCTGGGTGCAAGAGCAGTGGGAGAAGGAGTGAATATTAGCAGTGGAAAGAGCTCCTACCGTTATTAAGGTGCGATTTCACTGGATGAGACCCTTTGGCATCCTTTGGTAACAAGATTAAACAAACTTCCTTGTAACAATTTGGAAGGTCCCTACTAAAAATGGAAAAATGTCCCCTTGCACTGTAAGCTACTGTCTTTTATCCTAGAGTTTCCCCTTCTTGCGACCCTCCCCATCCTGAAAGATTTGATTAGGTATATAGTGTTTGGATTCCTCCCCCAAACCAGCATTAATATTGCAGTATTCAGTTATCCAGAACTACATAGATCCCAACCACACACCAAGAAGGTATATGTTTTGATAAGAGTCTCCATTTGATATATGAAAATGCAAACTGCAGAGTTTACCATTGCTTATCTTGGGGTAGCTGCAACCCTATGATTGATCACTTCTGTTTTAATACATAGGAAATACATGAGCACCTTTTGTGCTCAAAAAATGGGGGATTAAGTAAATAGGGTGCCTGCTTCATGGAAAACAAGAGAAGATCAGAAAGGAATATGTACATGACCAATGCACTCCTTCCATAGATGTAGAAACATGTGCGAAGGATGGAAGAGAAAGCCAAAAGGGCTTTGCTACAAAATTCAACAAGTCAAGCTGTTTGCTCCAATTGTATTTGAAAATCACTCTAAGATGGGTGGAAACTACTAGGCATTTTGAAGGAGTTTACTTACAAACACTTAGAAATGTCAAATACTACTAAGCAACTAGTATTTCCTTATCTAAAACACAGAAGGTGGAGAAAACCCTTCCTATTAATATAAAAGAGATAACTCGATTCCTGGAATACATGAACAGTGAGTAGAAATCATGAGGAAATTACAGGGAATCAAAAAGCCAGTCAACATTGAAGATGGAAATCTGATGAGAGAAAATTAATAAAAACCTTACCAAAAAAAAAAAAACTGCTGGGAGATCCTTTCCAGGCAGAGATCCTGAGTAAAGAATCCTGCTATAAAGAGGACCTGGGTGGGCTCCAAGCCCAGAAAGAACTAGCTCTGGGTTCATAAGTTGGTCTTTTTAACTGAAAATGACAAGATTAGCCACAAAGTTATACCAGAAATGACAGTGTTTCAACTGAAAACATACATATGCAACAGAGGTTCAGCAAAGTGGAGCAGTATTCAAAGATTACGCACAGCATTTCAAAAAGTGGGTCCATCTCTCTGCACCCACTTTTGTGCATTTCTATTAATGACCTGGTCTTCAAACAGCTGCAAAAAATATAATGTATAAAATTGGGTAAAATGAATAAAGCCATAAAGACTAGACTTTTGTGAGACCATGGAGATAACTTCATTCTACCAAAGGTTTTAAAGGTAAGAATATTGAGGTTAGAAGTCATGAAATTATACCCAGATCCACATATATTGGGGTCAAGTGACAGGATGAAAGCACATCACCCTTCCTCTTTACTCAAAGCATTTGCTATATCACCTTATCACTCATAATGAGAGTTCAAATTCGTTTTAAGCTTATTTTCATCTCTATACTTTTAATTTTTTCAGAGCCGTGCTGCCCACTAGGCATCGCCTGCAATGGACACGCACAACCGCACCACAGTGACTGAATTTACCCTGACCGCCTTCCCTGCTCTCCGCAAGCTTCAGGTTTCCCTCTTCGTGCCCCTCCTGCTTACTTACATGCTCACGCTAACAGGAAATACGGTCATCGTTTCCCTCATATGGGCTGATAGCCGCCTCCAAACCGCAATGTACTTCTTCCTCAGTAACTTGTCATGTTTGGACATTTTATACACGACCTCAGTTACCCCGAAGCTGTTAGCCTCTCTCCTAGAAGGCAGGAATGACATATCTTTGGCTGGCTGCATGACCCAAATGTACTTTGTATTTTTCTTGGCAACTGTGGAGTTTATCCTCTTGGCAGTGATGTCCTATGACCGCTACGTGGCCATCCATAAACCCCTGCACTACACCATCATCATGAACAGCAGGGTCTGTCTCCTGCTGGTTCTGGGATGCTGGGTGGGGGCCTTCCTGTCCGTGCTCTGCCCAACAGTTGTGGTGTCCAGACTGCCTTTCTGTTACAGGGAAATTAGGCACTTCTTCTGTGATCTCGCCCCTCTGCTACATGTGGCCTGCATCGACACTCATTTCATAGAGTTGTTAAGCTTTGTATTATCCACTTTGGTCCTCCTGACCTCACTGTTGCTCACCACTGTGTCCTACACCTACATCGTCTCTACCATCCTGCGCATCCCCTCAGCCCAAGGACGTCAGAAGGCCTTTTCCACCTGTGCTTCTCACATCACTGTTCTCTCCATCGCCTATGGGAGCAGCATCTTCATGTATGTGAGGCCCAGCCAGAGACAGTCACTGGATTTTGACAAGGTGACAGCTGTCCTCACCACGATGGTGACCCCTCTTCTGAACCCCTTCATTTATAGTCTGAGGAATGAGAAGGTCCAAGAAGTTTGGAGAGAAGCTGGCAACACAATTATGTCCTTATTGCACAGGAAAACTTAAAGTTTGCTTACTGAGAATGGTTTATTTCAACACTTGGACTCAGTGTACTTAAAGACATGCTTGAAGACCATAAAATCAAAGATACGTGATAAGATACGAAGAGGTTCCAGGCCACGTGAGACACAAAGTATTGTGGTCAGGGTCCAAGGAGACAATTTAGACTTAGAGATAATGACATGTTCTGGACTCTATTTTTGGAACTTCTCACATACAGAGTACCATGGATTAAGCAAAATTACTGAACTAATGTCAGAAAACCCACATTTTAAGCCTGGTTCTATCACATTTTATCAGGTGACATTCTTTCTGCACCTTAGCTTTCTCATGCCCACAATGTGGAACAGAGTTTGTGCTTTCTTTTTTCTTTTTGTTTTTCTGGAGTTAACCAGAATAGTCTAAGTAGAGCAACTACACACCACATGTAATTAAAAGTGAACTTTTCTTCCAGGGTCTCCACATTCATTTGAAGGTGATCAGCTTCATGCCTGACAGCTAAATGCTGGAAATTATGATAACAATAACAATAATAACCAAAACAAGCAAGAGGAGTAACATAGCCTAAGTTTGTACAGTGTTCTGAAAAATGAATGTGTATTGATATATGTGGAATATATATGGTTATTATTTATGGATCCTATGGATAGTATTTAAAATAATATGAGTTCAAATCCAAATTTCTTGAAGGTAGATATGACTGCTCCAATTGGAATGAGGAGTTCTCTCCTGATTTACTTGCTCGTAAGAGGAAAGGGTTGGGAAAGAGTTTAATGACCTCTCTCTGTGCGGCCACTGAACAGGAGTTATGGGTACAAGAACTCCTGAAAGGAATCAGACAAATGAGGAGAGGACAATAGGCATCTCTGAGATCAAAAAGGAGTGGATATGTCATATAAGGTAGGATTTTGAAAGTTACTGTATTAGTTTCCAATAGTTGCCACAATAGATTTAGCAACTTAAAACAATAAAAGTTCTATCTGACAGTTCTGTAGATCAGAATGCCAACAGCGGTCTCACCAGGCTACATTCCTTTCTAGGGGCTCTTGGGGAAAACCATATCCTACTCATTTGGTTGCTGACGGAATTCAGTTTCTTGAAGATGTAGCACCAAGGTCCTGTTTCCGTGCTGACTATCAAGCAAGGGCCGTTTCCTGGTTCCTAGGAAGGGCGGCAGAGCTTGGATCGTGGTCCCCCTTCCTCCACCTTCAAAGCCAGCAACAATGGGGCAAGTCTTTCTCAAGTCTCAGATCTCTGCTCTCACCAACACAAGGTCCATATCCTACATTACTTCGGTAAAATCCCTTCTGCCAAATAAAGTGACATATTCATAGAATCTGGGGATTAAAATGTGGACACATTTTGCTGCCATTATTCTGCTTAACAAAGTTACATTGATAGTGTTAACGGTTCAAGAAAGGAAGAATAAAGAACAGCACACGGTATGGTGTTTTAACCCAATACTAAATCCTAAACTCTATTCTCTATCACAGAATATGAAGGATTAGTGAAAAGCAACAAATATGTGGGAAAAGCATGTTTTAATTAGCTATATTTCTTTTATTTAAACCATTCCCAGGTAAAAATGAATACAGTAGTGCTGCGTGATGTTTTAACTTTTCATGAATTCTTGTCTTTAAAAACCTCATTGTGGAGTCTTTAACACTAAAAAGATAATCTTGAACAAATATGCTAATTGAAACATCATTTTGGTATCCAATTACAACTGACCCTAGAATGAGCCTGTATTGAAACTGAAAATAAAAAAAGACTTCATAAAGTGGTCACTTTCCCTGTACTCAACAATGACCAGACATTTCAAACTGTCACTTTTCCATATGGGGATGGTAGAGGGAACATACTACAATAACCCTCAGAAATTGTAAACAATATCCACTGGTCAGATAAATCATATCCCTTCCACCATGGATGAAGAGCATCCCAACCAGAGAACCACAGTTTCATGTCATGAAATCATTGTTCCTTCCTTGTACCAGCAGAGTCTCAGGTATTCCTTCCTTCTGACTCAGTCATAATAAAGCATTTAGTAAGAGCCACCGTGAACATACACCCCAATTATGTCACATGTATTCTCAAGGATTGCGGTGAAATATCCAAAATCATTTATTTCGAGTGTGTCGAAAGATTAGCTAAGCTGCTCACGGTTTTGCTGCCTCGGCCTCCATTTTGTTTGGCCAAGAAGTCTGCAGGAACATCCCACGGACACTAGTCCCCTCTGGTGGGCGCGTGCCCACAGAGCCACGTGCCGAGTGACCAGCAAGTGTGACTTCCTGATATGGCTCCACAATATCCGCTGGGCTCAACAGTCTGCCCCACTTCACAGGGCTTTCCCCTTGTGCACTCTTTGGATGAGGCCCCATGTAAGTTATCAAAAAACCCACTGTTTTGATTTTACCTGACCACTATGGATTTGGCCCAGGAACCCCAAAACGCTCCACCACTGAACCCAAACAAAGGCATGTAGATGAGCTCCTGCCTCTGTCTGCACTCTGCCCTGACTTCCTTGCGGGGTCCCTCATGCTCTGCCAGGGACTTGCTCCAGGGCCTGCGAGGAGCAAACCACCGGGTTCAGCCCCTCCTGGGGTCTTGCCGTTGAACCATAGCCCACTATCCACCACGCTCTTCTACACTTAATAAATGTTAACTTGATAAATGTATGACAGAGGGGTACAGCCACCTACAACTATTTATTTAATTCTTGAAGTGTACTAAAAAGTAATTCACTGAGTTTTTGTATGTCATGTGTGATGTACTTTTCAGAGATGTGTATTTCGTCTGTGAATGTTAAAAACCCTTTTTAAAAAAACCGTTTTTGTCTAGGATTGCTGGCTAACCCAAAGAATGTTGTTTAATGTTAACCCATTCATTTATATCAAGTTATTCTATTTTTATTAGTAATGATATAGTCTCGTCATGTGCAGAAATTTATGTACGTCCTCCTGAGGTAGATTGGGATTCAGAGACATCACCCGCGTTTAGAAGAGCATACAAAAAAGGCAGTGTGTCATTTCACTTGTTTAGGCAAACACATGTCTCATGCTGTTTATGTAACAGGGGTTAGACAGTGTTAGACAAGGCTATAGATGCATCGTTAAAATTTGTTTCATCCAATTAGTAAATTTATCCCACTAAATAAAAGAAAGTAGCTATTCTATTATAGATATAGCATTAAATTAAGAAATGGAGATAAAATGGTGAAAAAGACTTCTGTTGAATTACACATTTTAATTTCTTGAAGCACTACTTTCAAGAACTTCTTAAAATCTTAAACATGGATCACTTTTATTGCAAAGGTCTTTTGAAAACTGGAAGGTAGCACATTGTACATTTTTAAGCAACTGTGTGTTGAAGAGTGGCACCGTGAGCATTGTCATGGTTCACATTATATATCAACTTGCCTGGGCCACTGGTCCCCAAACTGTTGAAACATATTAGACCACAGGTTCAAGAAACTCAGTGAACCTCAAAATAAATCAACTCAAAGAAAATCATTCCTATGCACATCATAGTGATATTATCTAACATAAAGTTAGGAGTAAATTATAAAAGTGGATAGACAAGAATAGCATATTATCTATGAAGGACAAACAGTATGGCTGGTCTCTCGTTCCTCCACATCCTCACCAATACTTGATAATCTCATTTTCTAAAATTCCTTTTAGCCATTCTCATAGGTGTGTAGTGGTATTTCTTTGTGGTTTTTAATATGCATTTCCCTCATTCCTAATGATGTTGACTATATTTTCATTTCTTTATTTGCCATTTGTAGATATTCCTTGGTAATGTTCAAATCCTGTGGCCATTTTTAAACCGAGCTGTTTGATTTCTTATTACTGAGTTTGGGCACTTCTTTGTATTCTGGTTAAGATTCTTTTATCATATATCTATCCTGAAAACATTTTTCCCAGCATTTGGCCTGTATTCATTTTCTTATTGCTGTGCTTAACAAAGCAGACATTTACTATTTTGATAAAGTCCAAAGAGAAACATTTTTAATGATTCATAATAATTATGTCCTTTCTGAGACACAAGATCACAAAAATTTTCTCCTGTTTTCCTCTAGAATTGTATTTGTTTTAGATTTTACATTTAGGTGTTACACATTTGTGTTACTTTATTTATGTATTTATTTATTTATATTTGTGCATATTAATGTCTAATACTCCCAGCACCCATTTGTTGAAAAGACTACCCCTTATTTGCAGAATTGTGCTGGAACTTTTTGTCAAAAAGTTTGATACTTTTATGGAACACCAAATGCATATACATCAAAAATTATCTTAGAATATTTTAACATACTTGTCTCAGAAACTTTTTTAAAAATGGCAAAAATAAATGTGTTTAGAAATGAAATTAATAAGATCAAAGTGTGAACTATACAAATTCTGTGTACAAAAGAAAATAAAGATGTCTCATTATTTTCAAGCAGACATGAAAAGTGACAAAACTAGGTCATATACTTGATGACAAAGAAAGTCAGAATAAAATCGTAATAACCAATACAGTTTTGGATATATATATCCCAAACTGTATTTGTTATTATGATATATATATATATATATATATATATATACACACACCCACACATAATCTTATCATGCAGGAATAAAAATGTAAGTCAATGGCAAAAGGTAGCTAAACAAAGTTTTAATGAACTGGGAAGTAAATAACACAATGTTAAATAATCTTTTATTGAGACTGGCATTTCAAAGGAAAAATTTTTAGTATTTAAAACTCAGTGACAAGGAAAATACAACACATCTGTTTAGGACCTATGCACATTTAATACCATTTATCAAGAAATAAAAAGAAAACTTTAAAATAAAGAAACTAAGCATTAAACTGAACAGAATAAGAGGTATAGAACAACAAAAAAAAGCGGAAATGATAATTTCAGCTATAACTGAAATAAGATTAAACATAAATTACAAAAAAGAAACATAAACCAAAACAATGTTGAGAAAAGTTTTCTAAGATAAGTAGATCACTGCCAAGATTTATCAATGGGAAAGTGCAGAGCTACACTGTAGCACCTTTAAGCTACAGAAGGAAGAGAGGAATACTCCTCCAAGATCTATGGCAGCATATGGTAGACGGAGCACAAAGTAGTAGCAGTCAAAACACACGTGTGCCAACAGCCAGCAGTGCCTTCTCAGGGGGAACTTGGCGTGTGGTAGAAGCATTCAGCAAGCTGAGAGAAGTCCAGAGATAAGCTCTCTCCACTGAACACTGAGTTGCTGGCTGTGTCAATTGCTTTAAAAGTAAGGCTAGGATTTAATTATGGAGGTGACGAGATGATGGCACATGTTCCAATGCCTCCAAAGCCATCGAAAGAAGAAATTACTTATGTACCTCAAAAGACGAGGGCACACCACAACATGAGGGGCCACAGGGGAAGGGCCAGGTTTGGTTCGTGGCCAGATGGACCAACAGGGAGAAAGTATATGCCAGATTCTTTTGGGCAAGAAAGACAAGGCAGTTCAGGATTATCTAGTTTGAATACTAATATGTTTTAGGCTACAGGGGTGTCCCTAGATGCTTAATATGTGCCCTAGGATTATTTACGTCAGGGGGAACCTGGGCTAACTGTGAGATTACATAAAGGGGGTAGCTGGGGCAGTAGACTCTGGATTGTTGGATTACATATGAAAGGTGAGATCCCAGTGAGCCCTTTCCTAGCTCTTGACAACTGACTAGTCCCAGAAGGGACAGTCTCTCCACAGCCAACAAGCTTAACATGTCAAAACGGGAAAAATAAATACACGATTAATACACTACTACTGCACTGCACGCCATCCGCCCACCAGGACCTCCCAACCTGATACCCAGGTGCCAGGACCGCACAAGTAAGGAAGGGGCACCCACCTGCCTAAGGTACAGACCTCCCCCACCCCCCAACTCCCAACATCTACAGGGACTCCTCGGCCATAAAAAGGACCAGACCGGGGACGAACCATGCGATGACAGGATGACCAGGGTCTGGGCACATACAAGGGCCCCCCGCCCCGATGTCCGGCTCACAGTTCACCCAGAGTCTTCCACATATGAACATGCTTCCACACACAACAGTGCTCTGCTGGTAGAGGCTTAAGAAACAGCTCTCAGGGGTGGTCCAGAAAGACGTCGCGTGTGGTGTGTACCTGGGACAAATATTCCCAGCGTGCCCGACTTCTGGCGACCCACCGGGCAGCACTGAGCAGAGCTGGGAAGAGCCGTGCAGCATCCACTATCCCAAGCCAGTAGAAGCCGGTTCCAGGGCGTCGCGTCCCCTCCGCAACACAATCCACCCACACCCTGGCTAGGACCCCCAACTCCAGCCCACATGCATGCACGAAAGGGCACACACGTACCTTCCTACCCTCACTTCCTAGAAAATCGGTTATCTCCCCAAATCTTTACGGACAAACCCTGAACGTTCACATCCACACCTACAGTCGCCCGAAGCCCCAGAGCGCCAGGTGCGCCGCACACCACACCCGACACGCCCTCCAGTTTCCAAGGCCAGCAGTCGGCACCCATGTGCAGCCCCAGCCCCTGCTTAGAAGACACCCGTGCAAGGGGCCAGCCTCGGGGTCACTGGGAGGCCAGCCTGGGCTCTGGCGCTGGGCCACCCCTCACAGCCCCAGAAGAGAGGGCGGGACCCTTTTGTCACAGGGGAGAGTAGTAAGGGGCACTGCAGCCAGTAGGGAGGAGCCGGCCCTCCAGGGCAGCTTCGGGTCCTCCACATCCCAGCACTGATCCCGGCTGCTGTGGGACAGGGAGGGTGGGGTGGGAGAGGCGGGAGGGCGGGACCCCTGGTGGTGCCTGGTTGGGGGGAGGGTTAAGAGGGTGGTGGGAGAGGTGTGGGGTGGTGGGGCATTCAGCCCCTTAGTGCATTGTATGTAAAAGCAAATAAAGCCTGTTTTCTTAGGAAATGCTCTGAGTCTCTCAACTGTTGAGAATTTGTATCATGAAAGGGTGCTGAATTTTCTCAGGTCCCATATCTGCATCGATTGAGATCGATTATTTTATTCCTTCCCTTTGTTAATTCAGTGTGTCACATTCATTTGGGTATGTTGAACTGTCCTATATCCCAGGAATGAATCTTACTTGATCATCGTGTGTGACCCTTTTAATGTGCTGTTGAATTTGATTTGCTAAAATTTTGTTGAGGATTTTTCCATCTATGTTTATCAGGTATATTAGCCTGTAATTTTATTTTATTGTATTATCCTGTCTAGCTTCAGTATCAGGTAGTGCTGGTCTTCTAAAGGAGTTTGTAAGTGCTCCCTCCTCTCCAATTTTTTGGAGCCATTTAAGGACTGTATTAATTCCTCTTTAAATGTTTGGTAGAGTTCAGCAATGAAGCCGTATCATGTTGAACTTCGCTATTTTGGGAGGTTTTTAAAAATTGATTCAATCTCCTTGTCTGTTATGGGTCTGTTCAGACTTTCTATTTCAGCTTGATTCAGTTTTGGTGGATTGTGTTTCTAAGAATTTATCCATTTCTTCTAGGTCACCCAATTTGTTGGCACGTAATTATTCATAATTATCTCCTACGACCCCTTTTATTTCTGAGTCATCAGCCCGGGCCACTGCCCACGCTTCACCGCTCCCACGCAGCCGCCGCGCACCCCCCGGCAGCGAGGATGCAGGGGCCATGCCCCCTTACACGCCCGGCGGAGCAGCCGCCCGCGGCCTCTGTCCCGCCTCACGACTGTTGGCCCCGCCCCGCGCACTTGTGCGCAACTCGAGCTGTCCGCCGTAACAGACCCTGGGAGCCGTTGGAGCAGTTGATACGCACACCTGGCGAAGCGGGATTCCGCCGCTGGAAGGACCCAGCTTGAGGGTCCCGGAGCCTCGGAGCCAGGCCTGGTTTCCTCTGCCTGTGGACTGGGCACCCTCAGCCCACACCCTGCACTCGGCAGCCCACGTACCTTGGGGTGACTGCCTCGCAGCCGTCCTGCCTCACAGCCCTTAGGGGCAGCAGGCTGCCTCCCTAGGTTCGCACCCCGCCCCTGAGTTCAGGCGCAGCCCTCCGAGAGACGGGCCGAAGCTTCCCTCCAGACCTCATCAGTATTAAAAGATTTGCTCTGCCAGTGATCCCCTTAACAAAATGGAAAGACAAGTTACAGACTGGGAGCAAATATTTGCAAAACAAATAGATCACAATGGACTAGTATCTAAAATATAAAATCCCTTCCTATTGCTGCTGTACAAATCACCACAAACTGAAATGACATGCATTTATTTTCTTACTGTTTTGTAGGTCACAAGTCCAACAGGGGCTAACATCAAAGTAACAACAGCCTGTGTACCTTCTGGGGCCTCTAGGGGAGAAGCCAGCTCCTTGCTGTTCCCACTGCCGAAAGCTCCCACGTGTCTTGGCTTATTGCCCCTCCTTAGTCTCAAAGCCAGACTGGCCTGCCTCCCTGGCCATCTGTGTGGTCGCCTCTCCCTGTGATGGCAGCTAGAAAGCACATGTGATCCTCTTCTAAGGTTTCCTGTGATCACATTTAGGGCCCACTGGGAAAGCCCAGGGTCATCTCCCCATCTCAAGGCCCTTAACTAAACAATACCTGCCAAGTCCTTTTGCCCACAGAAGGTAACAGAGCTGCAGGTTCCAGAGATTAGGATGCAGACGTCTTTGGGGGGCATTATTCTGCCAACCACACTTCCCAAATAAGTAAGATTTCAGTTGTTAGGTTTGTCATTTTAGTAAGAATCTGAAAGAGGCTGCAGCAAAAGTCTCTCCTGCTAAGGCACTGGGGGAGGGAAACTCAGTGTGGTCCCTGAAAGGAAATAAGTGACATTCCCACCCCCAAAGGGACAGATCGGAAAGAAGAAAGGTGTCATGAGTCCCAGACAGTCAAATCCATTCAATTGAAGCCCAGAGGGATTCTTTGGCTTCTCTGCAGTCCTCCTGGCCCACTGTGGTGTTGGCCCACCTTCCAGACCACTGAGGCATCAGCATTGCATGGCCCCTCTCACCCTGGGTGTCAGCCCCACCCCAGGGACCTGCAGGGGATGGTGGCCTCCCCCATCTTCACTCACTGGCCATGTGCCATGGTGCTGAAGGAGGTCACCCCTTCTCCGGGCCTTGGGTTAACCAAGAGAACAGCAATGGGAGTTCACAGGCTCTAGGGACAGCACTGCCACCATTGTCAGCATCATGGAGCTCAGTGGAACATTGCTGCTTTCCGTCCCTCAGCCAGGATGCCCCTGATACAGCGCAGGGCCCAAGGACCTACACACTTGGCCAAGCTTCAGGCATCATCTTGGTGCTGGATGCCCTGACCCTCTTCATGTTTCTGCTTCACACTTGTCTCTTTCAGGACACAGAACTCTGGGGTCTCGTGCCTCACAGATACCCCAACATAAATCAAAAAATCACACGTGTCTGTGTATCTACTAAGACCACAATATGAAGCCTTGCCAGGACTCTCCTTATTCCCCGTGGAGTTACAGACATTACTGGCAGTAACCAAGATGCTCATTTCACGTCTCAAAACACACTGTTTCAGGCTCTTGGAAAGGACATTCGGTAGAGCTCTCATGTCTCATGTAGGACACAGATGGTTTAGCTGACACACAATGGCCTCCTCAAACAACTCTTTCCTAAATAATCCAGTTTAGCACTGGAATCCTAAATGGATCTCTGTTAATCTCTCTTAATTCAAGGCTTTTTGGCCAACTCACAATTCACACCAACTTTAAGAAACTTGCCTGTGACCCTTTCCCGTTAAAGGGAATGTGTCTCACCTCCATGTATAAAGACTCACTAGGTATGAGGCCCTTTAATAATGTTTCCCCCATCTTTATAAATGTCAGGTTGTGCCCCTAACCCAGAAGGGCTGGAGGCCAGTTTGAGGGGGCATACTCTTCTGGGACCTATAAGCCACAGATGGTTCCACTGGCAAGACAGTGTCTCATCTGGCTCAGGACCCATTTGAGTTGAAACTTAGACACACACACACACACACACACACACACACACACACACACACACACAACCTGTACAGTGCAGCTGCACACCATTTTGTGGACTGCTGGTGTTATTACCACTGGCCTGAGTGCTTTCATTGGTTTATAATCCAGAGGCTCGGATACTCCAAAATAAGGTGTTCTTCAACCAGACAGGATGAGTGCTGAGGTCCACATGCTGTGCTGCTTGGTTAACAGAAGCCCTAGAAACCAGACCTCACCGACTTGCCCATCACCAACCAAACCAACAGAGACAAAGGCTCCTAGAGGAGAAACCCACACATACATGATGTTCTACTTTTTCCTCCTCTTCTGTACTTTTGAGCTGAGTTGAGCCACAATTACAAAACTGTGCGGTGGCTGCTCCAATAGGTAACTTTTTTTGACTGGAAATATTGATATAAGGCATTTCCATGATCGAAGAGTGTCGGGGAATCAATTTTTCCACTTTCCCTCTTGTTTTTCTTCCAGCTCAACCTCAAGAATATTTTCAGCTCTGGAATTATGTGGCAGCAGCATGAGCAACAAAAACCTGGAGACAAATTCCAGTTTCTGGACAAAGGATCCTTGCACAAAGGCCAGGGGGAGAGATGGTGTGTGTGTTTTGTGTGTGTGTGTGTGTCTGTTTCTGGAAACGAGCTGGGAAAGGGGACAGAGCCCAGACTCACTCCTAAATCCTGCCTTTGGAATAAACCCGAGGAAGTATCACTGAACTACAACTCCAAATATCATCCCAGCTTCAGACTAACCCTGGAGGTAAATTTAAAGTACAAACACAATCGATATTAAAGGCTTCAAAAATTGAGCTGACATTGGAAACACTGCCCACGAAGGTAAAAAGAGCTGATG
>JAQQAC010014126.1:0-17412 GCA_029783875.1 Phataginus tricuspis | reverse complement strand
CATAGTTCTAGATATATGTGTACATGTATATATATATATATATATATGTTTTATTTCTCCATATATACATTAAGAGACTTACTATAAGGAATTGGCTTTCATAATTATGAGAAGGGGGCTAAGAAGTCCAAGATCTGACTGAAGAAGATAGATATCCCATATCCCAGCTCAAAAACAGGCAGAGAGAAAGAATTCTTTTCTTACTCAGCCTTTAATTCTATTCAGGTCCTCAATGGATTAGATGAAGTCCATCCAAATTTGGGAGAGAAATCTGCTTTACTAAGTCTACCAATTCACATGTTAATCTCCTCCAAAAACACCCTCATAGGCACACCCAGAAATAGTATTTAAACAAATAGCTGAGCATCTAGTTGAAACATAAAATTAACCATCACCCCTTGTCAATTTGACACCTATACACATCTCCTTAAATCATACTAAATTTCTAAAGACAATAACGAGGCCATAATTATTCTTAACATAACTATCCTGCATACAACTAAAGCACACTAACCCCTTCCACAGAAGAGGAAAAGTCCTTAAGTGATACTTAAGGAAATCCTGTAATTTAAATACTGATGTAAAACAAACAATACCATGCCATAAAGTGAATACACCTTATGCTACATAATAATGGAATAAGAGAGAGAAGAAAAAAGATATTTGATATATATATAGATAGATATAGATAGATATAGATGTATATATATATATGACAATTACAGCTCTCATTTCTGCTACTGGTCATGTGGCTGTACCTTGTGTTTATAGCTATCTTTTCCATCACCCATTCTGCATTTCCTTTGCTTTTGGTAAACCCTCAGCTGATCAGGGTTCTTCATCTGGTGGGGTGACCCAAATCTTCATTTCTCACTGGATTAGACGATTGTATTTTCCATTGACTTTAATCACAGAAGCGTGGTAATAATAAGAGACAAGGTGGCCAAGCAGCATAAATCTTCATTTTTAGTTCAATTGAATCATTGTGTTATCTCCTAGTTGAAGCATTTCTCCCTTTGGACCTAAGACCTCTAGGTCAGCAGAGCCCAATGTCATGAGAGCAAGAAGCAAAAATTCTGCTAGCAGGTATCTAGGGTTAAAAGTGAGCAATGCCGTTCCCATTTCCAAATCTTAATTACTGGACCCATGAATTCTGGTTAATGGGAAAAACAACACCATATATCAGATGCTGATTCAGAGCATAAACAGTCTTCTGGAGAACCTTGTACCAACCCTGCAAGGTATTGCCACCTAGCTTGCACTCTAACTGAATCTTCAAAAGGCCAATCCACTATCCTATCAAGTCAACTGCTTCAGTATAGTGGGAAACATGGCAAAACCAGCGAATTCCATGGGCATGGATCCAATGTCACACTTCCTTCACTGTGAAGTGAGTTCCTCGATCTGAAACAGTGCTGTGTGGAATACCATGACAATGGATAAGGGATTCTGTAAGTCCACCAATGGTAATTTGGACAAAAACATGCAAAGAAGGCAAATATAAAACAAGAATTTCTATTCCAGTAAGAACAAAATGTTGCTCTTTTCATGATGGTAGTAGTCCAATGTAATCAACATACCACTAGGTACCCTGCTGATCACCCTGGAGAATGTGCCATAGGGGGGCTCAGTGTTGGTCTCTGCTACTAGCAGATGGGGCACTCAGGGGTGCTGTTGCTAGATTAGCTCTGGTGAGTAGAAGTCCATGTTGCTGAGCGTGTGCATAACCTCCATCTTTGCCACCACGGCCACTTTGTTCATAAGCCCATAAAGCAATGAAAAGCTTGGTGAAAGAGGCTGACTAGTATCCACAGAATGGGTTACCCTGTATACTTGATTATCAGTCCTTCTCTGCTAAGGTCAGTCTTTGGTGAGATTCACCTGGAACACAAATATTTTCACATTTTTTGCCCATTCAGAGAGATTTATACACATACCTATTTCCCAAATTTCCTTGTTACCAGTTTTTCAATCATGTTCCTTCCAATCCCCTGTCCATCCAGCCAAACCACTGGCCACAACCCATGAATCAGCTTATAATAGAATGAAGGTCTGGCCATTTTTCCTCCCAAACAAAGAAAATAACTAGAGGCACTGCTCAAATTTTTGCCCTCTGGGAGGATTTCCCTTCACCAATGCCCTTCAGGCATGTCCCAGAGTATTACCGATACCCACTTGTGGATGGTGGCTGCATACCATGCGGAACCACATATAGACTAGGCTTGAATTTTCTCTTCCTCTGTTGAATGATCATAGCTTTATAATTTAAAGAGCTAGAAAAAGAAGAACAAACCAAAAAGTAGCAGAGGTGAGGAAATATTAAAGAGTTGAGCAGAAATTAATGAAACAGAGAATAGAAGACAATTGAGAAAATCACAAAACTGAAGTTGGTTCTTTGAAAAGATAAACAAAATTGAAAAACCTTTAGCTAGAATAAGAAAAAAGAGAGAAGACAGAAATAAAATCAGAAATCACAGTGGAAACATGACTACCAAGATTACAGAATTTAAAAAGGTTATAACAGAATACTATAGATAATTATATGACAACAAGTTAGAGAACCTAGATGAAATAGAAAAAAACACCAATTACCAGAAACATACCAATTACCAATAATGATTCAAGAATAAATAAAAAATCGAACAGACCTGTAGCAAGTAAAGAGATTGAATCAGTAATCAAAAACCTTCCCCTCCCCCCCGAAAAAACGTGGTTCCTCTGGTGACTTCTACCAAACATTTAAATAATTAACACCAACCTTCTCAAAATCTTCAATCAGTGAAAGAAAGCAAACAGTTCCTAACTCATTCTATAAGGCCAGCATTATACGGATACCAAAGCCAGACAAAGAAACCACCAGGAAACTACAAACCAATATTCTTTATTAATATCAATGTAGAAATCCTCAACAAAATATTAATCATCTAAACATAAATCATATTTGGAAGGATTATGTTCCATTACCAAGTGAAATTTATCCCAGCAATGCAAGCGTAGTTTTAATATTAAAAAAAATCGATGTAATACATCACATTAATAGAATGAATGAAACAAACCACATGATCATATCAACTGATGCAGAAAAAGCATTTGGCAAAATTCAATACCATTTCATGACAAAAGTACTCAGAAAACTAGGAATAGAAGGGAAATCTCTCAACATAATAAATGACATTTATGAAAAACCTATAGATAACATCATACTCAGTGGTGAAAGAGTGAAAGCTTTCCCCCTAAGTAAGATTTGGAACAAGACAAGGATGCCTGCTTTCACCGCTGCTTTCCAACAGTGTACTGGAAGTTCCAATCAGAGCAATTAGACAAGAAAAAGAAAATGCACCTAAACTAGAAAAAAGTAAAACAATCTCATTCACAGATGACACAATCCTTCCTATATAGAGGGAATCCCAAAAAATCCATCAGAAAAAGACAAAATATTGGAGCTAACCAATGAATTCGACAAAGTTAAAAGGTACAAATCAACATGCAAAAATCATCATGTTTCTATACGTCAGCAATGAATAATCCAGAGAGGAGATTAAGAAAACAGATCAATGGTTGCCAGGGGCCACAGAAAGGAGAGGGAATTTATTCCAAATGGACATGAAGAATACTTTGGAATGATAAAATGTTCTGATCATGATTGTGGTGGTGGTTAAAAGGTGTATATTTGACAAAACTTAACTGTAAATTTAAAAATGATCAATTTTATTGTATGTAATTGTACATCAAAAAGCTGAAAAAAATACATTTTAGAACAAAATTTATATCTGAGATACTTTTTAAAAATATTTGAATGCATAGAGAGAGGTATGGAATGACAGACACTGTAGTATAATATAAAGTATATTAAGCAAAGTATAATATCTAAGAGGTGGGTTGTGAGTGACTTTTACTTGTTTTATATGCTTCTTTATACTTCAAATTGTTTATAATGTATATCCATTAGTTTTATAATCAGAATAAAAAGCTATTTAAAAGTACCTAAGAGTATGATACACTTCATATTTATCTCTACTTAAGAGTTAACATTTACCATGTGAAACAGATCAACTTTTAACTATGACAGATAAAGGGAAGTGTTACAATATGCTGAGTTGACATCAAGTATTTAATGCCCATTTTTATATTATATCTCATAAAAGTCTGTGTACAAGAACTCCATTTTTATATGGGTACAACTAAGAAAGCTCCAGAAACCTAGACCATAACTGAAAATTCAAAGGCAATTTTCCAGTGAAATTGTCTGGGCCTGTTTAAGTAGAAATCTGGAAAGCTGTTTGGCTACCACAGGCCCATCTAAATTTTAAACCAAGTCCAACAGTAACATGATAGTTTTAATAGGGCCAGTAAACAAACAATGTGATAGAATTGTGAAGGAACAAAGTTGGCATGAATATTAATGATCAAAGCCCATGCTGTCCTTGATTTCATAAAGAAAAATCTACTGAGAGGAGAAGGCATCCTTGAGAACAGACTAAATGTTAGAGATCATGAGAGATGAACATTGAAAGAACAGTCAGAAAACTAAACTTGCTAAACACAAATTGGACATCAAATCCTGAAATACTCGAATTAGCAGTCTAGTTTTAGAGAGGTCATAGGAAGCACATTTAACAGATTAGGTAAAAGTGGAAGGAACTGTTGACCCCAGGCATAGGTACTGGCTGACGGATGACCAGAAGAAGAATCAAGAAGTTCACAGATAAATTTACAGCATACTGACCCAGAATGAATGGTTAAAGCAAATGCATTCTAATTCTACCATAATGGACAATAAATCCTTTGGAAAACTTCCCTAATGGCTGGGATAAAATAAAACTAAAAATAGCTTCATATATAGAGTGCTTATATATAACAAGCTCTTTGTATATATTATCTCTATCTGTAATCTAAATTGAATACCCAAATTTACCTATGAGTTTGTGATAGAACAACTGGCAGAAGTCTTTAGAGTAAGTAAATATTACAGCAGGGCTCAAATCGCAGGTCCACTTCAGTAAAAAAAAAAAAAAAAAAAAAAGGCTTTTTCGAGTCTCCTGCTTCTTCCCCCCCCCCCCACTAACCTGAGAAAATTGTTAAAGTTTGATTCTGTTGAGAAAGAAGAAAATAAAGAGAAGAGAGTGCCTGCTATACCCCTTGCACACTCCACATAAAACATACTAACTGTATGCATTCTTTAGAAGAACTCAGTCTTCATTTTCATGTAGGTACAGTCATGTTTCATTTCACATTCAACAGAGATTCTCCTCCCAAAAATTTACAATGTGTAGCTTCTCCTACAGGTGAAAGGAAAAGATGAGTCTTACTTTTCCAAAACCATCCTCTTTCAATTATACCAAGTAGAAAGGAAAAAGTCATTCATCTAGATCACAGTTCATCCGAGAAATAGGAATAATGATATCTGGTCCACAGGGTGGTAAGAAATCAGTTACACAAATTCTTTAAAGTGCTTAGCATGAGGCTGGCACATAAGAGGTACTCAGGTCATAGTAGCTATTATTAATTTTACTTTTACTCAGTGTCTAATAGGGCCATAGACATGACCGACCTTTGAGGAGTCAACATGGAAGAAACCACCAAAATAACAATCAGACAGACTTGGCATAGAGGACCTGAGGCTCCTGCTATTTCTATCTCCCCCAATGTTATATTCCATCTCATTGGTAGACAAGTCTTTGAGCTCCACCACTAGGTATTAGATTCAACACGATACTTTCCAGATCCAACTTGAAGGCCTTTTTCCTATCCTTCTGCATTTCACAGTTTGCACTGTACCTTCCCAAATGGGTTATACTTCACTTATAAGAAAGGAAAGTATCCAAACAGTACAGACATAATTAATCATTTTAATTAATTTTTTGCATGTGTATTTGCAGAGGAGATGAGGTAGACACATTACTGCCAGCATTAAGCTTGTTTGTTCATAACAGCAGAACACTCAAAAGCAATTGAAGGCACTTACAAAATATATATGTGATTTCCCCAGGGGTGTGTGTGTGTGTATGTGTGTGCGTGTGCCTGCCGGTGTGTGCATGTATGTGCATGTGTGTGTGTGACAGAGAGAGAAAGAGATTGAGAGAGAGAGGCCAAGAAGTGATTGCCTTGTTATCCTGAACATAGTTTTTCCAAATTCAGCGTGTGATACATTAGACCTTTCGCTCGAGTTTTTACTGGAAATGGTATTAGAACAACCTGCTGAATAGCAACTACTGCTGAATTTTAAAATCTTTCTGGCCCTGCTCTGAGCCAAATTTCAAAGGTCCAAGTTTGACTCACTCAGTATTCAGGACCTTTATCTTTTTTTAATTTAAATTAATTTTACTACTACCAAACAGCATATCCAAGAATTACCATAAGATTCATGCCACTCTATACTGTTAAGAAAAAGGAAAGATAGAGATAAGTCTAAATTTCCAAAATAAAATTTAATGACCTCAGCGAAGCTTGTATTTTGTTTCATCCCCTTTTTCTCCTGAGGAACTCTTCGTTGCTAAGTGAAATGAGCTGTATAATTTTTAAAGGTCTCATAAAGTGAATTCCTCAATAAATAAATTGAACATTCTTCACAGTGCCTCACATAAGACCTCTCTAGTACTTTAATCAAGTTTTTCTGCTAAACGTATCTATCTCGGTGCCATTAGACCCTGTAAAATAACTGTAGATTTTAGTCTCAGCAAACACACATCTTTTTGATTTACCAGGGAGATTTCAAGCACAGAAAAGAATTTCTTCTGTCTCATCAACTGGCACACAGGAATTGCACATTCCAAGGGAAAAGGCGGTATTTATTTTTTCAAACCCTATTCCAGCCAACTACCATAAACTTGGATATTCTAAGAGCTCCTTGTTTCATTTTTATCTGGAGTCTGCCAACAGGTGACTGGATACTAGAGCACATTTGTCTACTCCTGGGAGATCCTTCCAATGGGACCATAACTTGGAACCAGGATTCCAAGTGGAAAACCCTCAGTCCAGAATCAGCAGCCCCTTCAAGTGCCTCTTCCCACATTCACACCAGGAGGTGGTGTTCCAAGGTGGTCTCAGCATTGCACAGGCCAGCTTATTATTGGGCCAGCAGGGTGCTTATTAAAAGGAAAGAAAGCTCAGTGAGCCCCAGGTATATTCTGAATCGGGTAAACTGAAGTTGTAACACCATGTCCCCTAAGGTCACCCAATCCTTTGAGATTTAAATAAAGTTGGCTTGAACCTCTATTCCACATCCTGGGGGACATGCCTAGCTTTCCCCAAGATTTCTGCAAAATACCAGCCTCATGTTCTTATGGTTGTATCTAGCTTCAAATTATTTTGTCTTGCTGAACTATTACTGATCTCAGTTCATTTCATTTATATCTCATCTCCTATAGTATTTTTGGTCCCCTGCTCTATAGACATGGAACTCAGCTGGTTTTCCTGCCCCCGCCTCTCCCAAACCATAACATTCCTGTGGTCAGTAGATTTGCATGAAGGCTTTGGATGTGAGGGAGGTTATGATGCATAATTTAAAATAGCAGTGGATATTGATCATCTTTATTCTTAAAAGTTGCTCAGACATCCTAACCTTTGGGATTTTTCACTGGTCAGCATTCTGCCTTGATTGCTGTCATGACCTATCTCTACTTTTCTTCAGCCCAGCTCTCTTCTATCTTTACACTTACGTGTATACTTATGCAAGCTTGTATTTAAGTTTGTCTTATATTTTTTCTTAGCTCATTCAGGCTGCTGTCGCAAAAATGCCATAGACTAGGTGGCTTAACCAGTAAATAATTCTCACAGTCTGGAGACTGGATCAAGGTGTCAGCAGACCGGGTGTCTGAGGAGAGCCCACTCCCTGGCTCACAGACGGCCATCTTGCAGAAGGGGAGAGGGAGTTCTGAGTCTCTGGAG
Organism: Phataginus tricuspis; assembly: GCA_029783875.1. Lineage (NCBI taxonomy): Eukaryota > Metazoa > Chordata > Mammalia > Pholidota > Manidae > Phataginus > Phataginus tricuspis. The sequence continues at coordinate 9,525 of JAQQAC010014126.1, read as the reverse complement.
AAAAATCTAAGCCCTTTCACGAGGACTCTATGCTCATGACCTAATCACTTCCCAAAGGCCCTCCCTCTTAATACTATGAATTAGGGGTTAGGATTTCAACATAAGAATTTTAGGGGGATACAAACTTCTTTCTAACATCTTTGTTTCACTCTCTGAATATATCATATTCTCAGGTCCTCACTCTCCACATTATAGTCACTTTCCTAAAGAAAACTCATCTTCCACTTAAATAAAGGCTAACTATTATAACTATTAAAATAGAGTGATTCAATTTTTAAAATTCTGCTACATAACAAAGAAACAAAACAAAACTACCCCCACAAATACCATTTACCAATACCCACCCTTATGGTATTTAATTTTATACCAGAACTGTTTCTTTTGGGGTTGTATCTCCTTCCAGCAATGACACCCCCACCAATTCCTCTCAGCCTCTACAAACTAGAAATACTAGTGTCCCACAAGCATGTTTTTTTTTAATTTGTTCTGTCTTTTGACAAATCCCATAGTTTGTTTTTCATTTGAAAAGTTTTACTGAGGGCACCTCCTCAAATGCCACGGGTCATACGAGTCCCTATAGCCACACAGCTGGCATGAGTCAACCATTAAGCCCATAGTGATTTGATCACCCGACTCATGACCCATGAATTCTCTTTCTCTAAATATCTATCCCTGGATTAATTCTGTTTTGTGAAAATCTGCCTAAAAGAGCTATCAAATTAATTGTTTCTGGAGCTTCCAAAAGCATCTCTTGCTCACCCAAAGCTGGCCCCCCATTTTACTTGGCTAAGGAGGTCAACTTTGCCCCAGTCCATCATCTAGCCCAGGTCTGATCTCCGTTCTTATTTGCCGGCCAGCTCCCTTTGGTCTCTCTCAGCTTACCTACGTGTATATTTTTCTTAATCAGACGTCATAAACCCAGTTGCCTGAAGAGACCAAATGGGTGACCTGAAGGAGCAAAGCAGGGCAAGTGCAGATATTAACAGGAGAGAAAAAGCCCCACCTGGAATGCCTTCCACTGCTCAGCTCCAGCTGACTGCTGTCCCATGAAGTGGTGGGCCCTGTGTACCAGAGTGTCCACTCCTAGGAGTTTTATTTGAAATCTCCATTTTCTCATTCTTAAAAAGGATATTTTTAGGTGGGTTAGCAAAACAAAATGTTTTGACGCCTACCATAGCCCAAAGACAGCCAGTGTGAGACTTCTTGCCTAGACTCATAAATTATAAGTCCCAAGAACATGCTTCCTGTCAGCATGGACTGTGTCTGCTGCTGCATTTTAATAAGCTTGTCATCTTCAAGCTTACCTAATGGTCCTCGCAGGACTGGCTTCTGGTCCTCCCAACCACGCCCTCTCATACTGGCCCAGATGTCCTCTAAATAGCTCTTTCAGTATTTCAGGACTGGTTCCTAATTTGCTTCTTTTGTTAAGTCCCTGGTTTCAACTGTAGGAGGGACTTCCCATAATTTCTAGATCTGATTTTTCTCTGAGGTACTCATTTGTTTGCTTTCTGAGTTTTGCCTCCTATCATCTGTTCCACATCTTTGGGCCAGAATTATCATCGTTATCATTCTTAATTCAGTCACAACTGAAATATTCCTTTCCCCCGGTCCCATTTTTTTAAAGCAATCCCAGGAAAATCCTTGTTGTTGGATATCTCCTGTCTGGCCTCTGTGATTCAACCTTTGCACAAAGTAAAATTTGCTCCTCCCAAATTCAGTCCAGGTTCCTTCCTTCATTTTTAAAATTCTTTCTCCTTCTAACACTTTTCTTACTGTATGAACCAAATATATTTTTTAATGGATTTTATTCCTTTAAAAATCTCCAAGGAAACCTAAGCTCCTAGAGATAGTGCTACATGGTTCAATCCTTTTAAAAAATTCCCTAACTTTGGGGCTTTTAATAATCACGTTGAGGTGTTACTATACTTCAAGCCAAAATGATGACAGAGCCTCCATTGTAAGGGCCTCTGGGTCCTTATCCATCCACCACTTACTGAGAAGCATCCTAGGGACCCACAACCACCACCCAGGCACTCATACTTAATAATCCAAAGAGAATTAGCAACACACAGTATTTAGAGGAGGGTGAAAAGTGTGAGCACAGAGTGGTGACCTCAAGAATCCGAGACGATGAAGCCAGCAGTCAGCCCCTCAACTGTATCCTCCTTGATGTGAGAAGAGGTTAATAATAAGCTGCAGAGGAAAAGAATTGGGAACACCTGATTTATCATGATCCACGGATGGAAGGACAAACATTCACAGGGCACAACATGCCAAGCACACGTGCTCCGTATCCCATATGGAATTTAGTTGGTTTTTGCAGCTCAGATCTAAAAGTCTCATTCCAGAGTCAATCCTTAAAAGGCCAGCTATGACCATATTATTAGTTACTGCAACACACAGGTCAAGGATGACGCAGTGGCATCCCCAGGACCTGCGTCTCTCAAGTTTGAATTTCTGCCCTACGGGGCTTCATTTCCCATGCATAATATATTGGAGGTTGGGACCAATCTAAGACTTTTCTCTAAGTTTATCTAACAGAGAAAATAGGTGCAATGATTACTAGCCCAAATAACATCAAGGAATTAGATTTATTCAGGGTTGAGACAGAGATAGAAAACAGATTGGAATAGCAGGATTCACCTGATTTATACCTCTGCCTTCATTTGCAGGGAGAGAAACTAGAGAACAAGACACTCCACACCAAGAGAAGCAGCTTCTCAGGCCTGCTGATCACACTGGAAGAGGCAGAAGAAAAAGAGTGTTTTTAAAGACAGGAACCATCCCATGTACCATTTTTTAACTGTTTGTGGCTTTTAGTCCAGCAGTAAGGATTCTGTAGCAACTGAAAAATAATGTTTAAATTAAGTCAGCAAAATATAAATATAATTCTTATAAACTCTGATATTGCAATATCCAGAAACTTTACTTTCCTAGTTTTTTAATGTGTTTTCATAGCAGGGCCATGAAGCAGGGAGGTATTGTTTACGTCACACCCATAATTTCCCCAGATCAAAAAAAATCCAAGTTCATTACTATAGGTGTATGAACCCGAATTCCTTAAGTCCAATTTGTTCTCTCAAAATCTGTATGGTTAATTGGATAAAAAATGAATTCCCATAAAGCCTATGCTGTTCTCGTTTCTGTATTTTACTATTATCTCATTTTACTTCAAAGGCCTCTTTTTATAAATCATGTCATACATTAATTGTGCCTCTGATACTGTACAAGAGAGAAGTCATCATAAAGACCATGGGTATTGCCTCAGGCAGAAAACAACCACCATTTAATTCAGTATCACCACAGAGCACATGTCTTTACTAGTAATAGGACAGAAATGTGTTACGTATGTGTGTCATGGATCTGTGGAGCTGAAATCCAAAACCAACATACAACTTTAAGTTGGCCTGCTCTCCCGACATCACCTTCTCACTCCCAGGCAGACTTTCTTTCCTCTATCAGTGATACAGTCCCACAATCAGGCTAGAAGATGAGTCTTATGATGACCAGATTAAGTTGAATACAGACATTTTTTCCTTGTTCAGTTTTTAAGGGTTAGAGGTGCTTCACTTTTGGCCTCAGGAGTCTATAAAGAACTGAAACCTTGATTGTATTTCAAATAGTTGTGTGACTTTGAATAGGGCAGCCTTCCTCTATGTGTCTTGGCTTTCTCATCTATAAAATTGAGTTTGGACAACATTCTTCTGATCAACATTCAGGAAATGGTAGCAGCATGAGTTCTGTGAGAGTGCAAGGAAAAAAGTATTCCAGCTAGACTCGTCGAGGAAGGCTTCACAGAAGAAGCATTGGTGATGGACTTAGAAAACGAGGTAAGTTTAAAACAGTGGGAAAACATTCCAGACAAAGGGACACGATAAGTAAAAGTTGGGAAGAAGAAAACACTGCACTTTCCTGGAACTGCGGAAAGTCTCGCATGCCAGTTTGTTGCAAAAGAACTTTCCATAAGCCCATTCTCATATATAACAAAGAAACTCTTTTATTTAAAGTAAAGGTCAATGTATTGTTTTGTATTATAACTTTCTTGAGACATGAGATATAGTCCACATATCATACAATTTCCTCAACTAAGATATTCAATTCAATGGTTTTCAGTATATTAACAGCCATGTTTAACCATCATCACAATTGATTATAGAATACATTCAGTACCCTAAACCTTTGAGTTATCACTTCCTAATTCCATCATTCCCTTCCACTAATCTGCTGTTTTTATATACTTGTTATTCTGGACATTCCTTCAAATGAGATCATACCACCTGGGTTGTAAGTGGCTTCTTTCACTTAGTATAGTATTTTCAAAATTCATCCCTATTGTACCACACATCAGTGCTTCATTATCCCACCGTGTGAATACACCACATTTTGTTTACCCATGCATCAGCTGATGGTCATCTGTGTCGTTTCCACCTTTGGGATATTATAAATAATGCTATTTATAAACATTCAAGTTCAAGTTTCTGTGTGGACATATGTTTTCATTTCTCTTGTATATATATACCAATGGGTAGAATTTCTGAGCCATATGGTAATTCTATGTTTAATGATTTTAGAAACTGTCAGACTATTTTCCAAAGTGGTTGCACTATCTTACATTCCCAACAGCAGAGTAGGAGAGTCCCAGTTTCTCTGCATCCTCATCTGTACATGTTATTATCTGCCTTTTGATGATGACAATTGCAGTGAGTGTGAAGTGTTTTGAGTCCTTTACATATTTTAGGTATAAGTACTTTATTATATGTATATATATGATTTGCTCCCATCAGGAGGAAAAGTCAGACTACTGGTGTCACATTTTAAAGAACAGAAAAAAACACTAAAGTCTTCTAGTACATTATGAAAACTGAACTATTTTATGCAACACACATTTGGCTTTTTATAGAGGAATCATCAAATATTTCAAACTCTGGGTTTTTTTAATTCTCATTAAAGTCATCCCCACTGTTGGTTGGTAAGAAAATAAGTATGCAAAGATATGTATGTAGGCACCTCTACGGAGAGGAACTTCTGACTACCCCGTAAAATTACTGCAGCTTTTATAAATCATGTTTTACAAATTCACATACTAGAATTACATCCCAAAATAAGCCTTGGAAAGCATCTGGCTACATGTTGTAACCATTAAAATAATGTTCTGTGCTACAGAAAGTGTGTTAAAGCTACCCTCTACATGAAGTAGGACTAGATACTTGAAATATCATGTGACTGACCAATTATTTGCTTCCAAAGAATAAATACCACAAATTCAGAAGGTCTGTAAACACCGGCTTATTAAAGCAAGCCGTGTTCTTGTTTGGCTGTGGTCCCTGCTGTGTGCCAAATGGTAAAATATAATTCACTGGTCACTTTGCCATGAACACCACAAGATTTCATTTTTGAGAATACACCCAGGCAGGAAAAGGTGTTTTTAGATCACAGAACGCAGAAAACATTACTCTTCATAATAAGTAGAGTTCAAAGTTGAACAGAAGTTCCTCCCCCTGTGTATTTCATCTTCTGCTGCTAATTCTAGCTGCATGCCTCGCTCCAATCTTACCTTAAAATTCCCTTTCCTGGAGGAATGAAGGCTGAAGTACATCTAAAATAGCTGAATTCTACTCCACCGAGCTGAGCCACAGGCCCTGCATGGAAAGACCTGGGAAACATTAGCTTGCTTCTGGTCTGGCCATAATGAAAATAAATGAGGGCTTCAATTTAAAGTCGTTACTAAAAATTTGTTCTTTCCTCCATTCTAATTCTGAGACCCACTTGCAGCTAATTAGAACGGTTCCCAGCGTGATCTCCCAGCACACTGCTAGTGTAAACACCCACCATCTGAGTTTCATTACAATAAAGAAATCAAATAAACAGTGGACCAGAAAACAGTAGTTTGGGTATGGCTCATTACAGCACAATGCAGTTAACATTCCGCACGCGGGAAGGGAGACAAGACGAGGGGCAGTAAGGCCCAGTGCTTTCCGTTCTTATTAGCAATGTTCCTGGGACTGGGGATTATTTCTTACCGTGAAAACTTTCTGGAGAAAGAAAAGGAATTTTTTCTACAATGAAAAGGAAAATGTACTGCTCTCCGAACCTCGTTGTAAACAAAGAGAAAAGGTGAAATTATTTGCTTTGGACTACTCTCGGCGGCTTCAGTTCCTCACAGGATATACTGTTTACAATTTAAATAAGGAAAGAGAAAAGGAAAGAAAGAGAAATACAGCATCCATTAATCTCCTAAGGGTTTTAATTATTTATCCTAGGTACTGACAAATCGCTGCCAACGGAGGCTGGGCATGACTATATAATTCCTAACAGGCAGCATAAAAAAAAAAAAGTCAATATATTAATAAGTAAAAGAATCACTCAGGTATTTAGATATTTCGCTCATCTCATTCTCACCTACTAATATTTGGAAATAGTCACAGAAACAATCGTTGCCAGGGTCCCACCTGCATCAGTTAGCGTGACCTTGGAACCATTAAAAAGCAAAAAATAATAATAATAATAATAATAATCCAAGTTTTCTTTTGCTAAAATTTAAGCCTCCTCTTAAGTAACTGTGAAAGTCCCAAGAAATTTATTAAATTTGGATCACACACTCGAAAAGTCTCTGATTAAAGCATATTGTTTGAAGAAAACGTGAACAAAGTCCAGTGCTTCCTGAAATACAATCTGAGATGCTCATGACTGAGGTTCAGAATTTACATCTGGCCCTTGCATTAGGCCACAGTTTCACTGCACATAATGGAAGTTACTTAGTCCCTCAGTGATAATGCAGCTACAGTAAAGCTAGTGTGGAAACATCCTTTTTTTCCCCTCTTAGAGAGGAGACCAGGTTTAGTTGTGCAACTATTACATGGCTGGTATTTTAATTTTTTTAATTTAAATTACGAGACTTATGGGAACATATTCACTCAGAAGATTCCAGAGGCTTTGGGCTAAGATTAAAAAGAAACTCTAAAATAGCCTCTTTATATTCCCGTTTGGACCACTCTAAAAAACTGTTGCATAAAAGGGCCCAAGCTATGAATCAATAACTAAAGAAAAGTAACAAAAAAAAAAGGAAATAGTCCTGAAGCAGATCATGTTAGAAAAAAAAGAGCTGAATCAATGGAACTCAGAGCTAAAATGCATGCTCTAACCTTGAGATTCATTTTAATCTGTGGAAGGAAACAATCACTCATCCCTGAGCAAAAAGGAAAAAAAATAAAACAGGGAAGCGTTTGTCTGCAGCAGTTGTCTTACTTAGTAAGGAACTTAGAGGAAAAAAAGTCTGCTTTCGTAGTAACGATTTAAAGTATTGTTTTGGAATTAATTATCTATCTGTCATCTACATGTTGAAAGAAAATTAAAGTCAAAGAAAATAAATGTCCATAGAAATTAAGGAGAGCATTTTTTTAAATCTAAAAGCACTGTCCTTTCACATTTTTTGGTAATTTTCTTAACCTGCTTCACCTCAAACCAATCTACTTAGGTCCAAAAGACATACCCTAGAGGTCAAATCTATTCACTGATTTTTCAAATGAAATTTGTATACTCTTGGGTCCATATCTGTCCAAGAGATTTAGACCGGATCACTGAGAGGGCTGTCTAGCTCTCGGAGTTTAGAGCTCTTTCTCACTGGTGAGCAGTGCATATTTCTTAAGCTCTAAAAGGCAGCCATGTCCTTCACCTGGTCCAGATGTGCTATGACAGAGCACCAGAAATGACCTGCCTACTTTAAAACCATGGGGTTTAAGGATTGTTAATATTTAATGGGGTTGAATTGGGGAAACTCTACTATTCTTTCAGAAGCTCCTTTGCATCCACATTCTCTCACTACTAGAATAATGTTGAAAATAATCTAATCATTTCATGAATGCCAAAAGAATGACGATCGCTATCCCTTTTCATTTTACTTTGCATTAGATAGTATTTTTCCTTTCAAAGCACTACTTCTCAAAACAGGATGACTAGTCCAAATGTAGCTTGTAGAATGCTGACAGAATATTAAATCAAGCTCATTGGAAGGAACTGCTTAAACTGCTTTGTTATTCCTCTTAACCAACTGCCTGTAATTTGAGGCCCTTCAGTGCATTATTGCACTCTGTCTTCACAACCACGCTATGGATCCACATATTACACATGATGTCATTGATAAAACAGGGATGTGGGTTTTCTTGCTTTGTTTCTCAAAGCTGGGAAATAGGAGGCAGAATTTGAAACCAGATTTATCCTTAGTCCAAAATCCATATTTATTCTGCTTCATGTGTATTTACTTTATTTTTGTGTATAAATGATAAACTTTTCCATAAACTAGGTTTTAGAAAACAAATACACTTAATGCATTTTAGAAAATAAATATCCTTCAACAAAATTTTATGACAGAAACAACATACATTTATGTGGTGCAGTGAACCTCAGTCAGAACCTGCATTAAAGCTTGCATATTCTAGCAGATAAAACAGAAAAGCAATTGTGTTTAATCCTAGGTAACTCAAGCATTGAACTCTCTAGGTAGAAATGCATTTTCTTAAATCTCAGACTGTTCTTCCTCTGCCACATGGTAGATTCACGGAATGTGGATCCCCGTGATGATGGGTTACACTGAAATAGAAATAATCTAAAGACAGCATCACCTGACATAAAATTTTTATAAGGAAAACAAAAGGAATGAAGGACCTTTTCCCAGATTATTCTCTGTGTGGATTACTCATACCCTTTCAGACCATCACTGAGAAAAATTGGAAAGGAGATAACACTTTATGAAAAAAAGGACAAGGAAAGGAAATGAGAAGCCTGTTTATTATCTGTGCTCTGCCTCTAAGCAGTTGCCTGAGCTTGGGTATGTACGTACTTATACCTTCTGTTACTTACATCTGTAAAATTAAGGGTTTGGTCTCAGATTTCCTTCTAACTCTGATGGTCTATTAGACTGTGAACCATAAAAAGGAACCTCAGGGTTGTCCATCATGATTTTTATGTAGAAGTTATTCTTCCTCTGGCAGAAGGAAATTCTTCTCTGTCTCTACAAATCACATATGTACCCCACAACTCAATTTAACTGTCCGGAGTCCAATCAAAAAATGAAAACAACAGATGTTATCAGAGGCTTACAATACCAAGTTTAAAAGCGTGTGTGTGTATGAACATGTATGTTTGGAATATGTGTGTGTGTGTGTGTGTGTGTGTGTGTGTGTGGCAAGAAAGGTCATAAATTTGACCTCCTGGAAGCAGCACAGTTCCATCCATAGAGCCCGCTGTGAGAGCATCTGGAAATTCCTCACTTGGGTCAGTGGGGAGACATTCTCTGTTTACTTTGCTTTTATTTTATACCCATGTGGTGCTCAGCATATCAATAATATATTTCAATCTCATCATGAAACCCTTTAATGATTTACTTTTCAAGCCTCCCAGGCCCATCTAGCCACAGGAAAACCCATTCCTTTTGTTACAAGCTGTAAGGATGACAGTCAAAACACAGACAGAAGAAAAAGCACTGGATGGAATCTTATGTTGTTCCTACTGTTCACCCAGTAGCCCTAG
>JAQQAC010014125.1:0-17414 GCA_029783875.1 Phataginus tricuspis | reverse complement strand
CATAGTTCTAGATATATGTGTACATGTATATATATATATATATATATATGTTTTATTTCTCCATATATACATTAAGAGACTTACTATAAGGAATTGGCTTTCATAATTATGAGAAGGGGGCTAAGAAGTCCAAGATCTGACTGAAGAAGATAGATAACCATATCCCAGCTCAAAAACAGGCAGAGAGAAAGAATTCTTTTCTTACTCAGCCTTTAATTCTATTCAGGTCCTCAATGGATTAGATGAAGTCCATCCAAATTTGGGAGAGAAATCTGCTTTACTAAGTCTACCAATTCACATGTTAATCTCCTCCAAAAACACCCTCATAGGCACACCCAGAAATAGTATTTAAACAAATAGCTGAGCATCTAGTTGAAACATAAAATTAACCATCACCCCTTGTCAATTTGACACCTATACACATCTCCTTAAATCATACTAAATTTCTAAAGACAATAACGAGGCCATAATTATTCTTAACATAACTATCCTGCATACAACTAAAGCACACTAACCCCTTCCACAGAAGAGGAAAAGTCCTTAAGTGATACTTAAGGAAATCCTGTAATTTAAATACTGATGTAAAACAAACAATACCATGCCATAAAGTGAATACACCTTATGCTACATAATAATGGAATAAGAGAGAGAAGAAAAAAGATATTTGATATATATATAGATAGATATAGATAGATATAGATGTATATATATATGACAATTACAGCTCTCATTTCTGCTACTGGTCATGTGGCTGTACCTTGTGTTTATAGCTATCTTTTCCATCACCCATTCTGCATTTCCTTTGCTTTTGGTAAACCCTCAGCTGATCAGGGTTCTTCATCTGGTGGGGTGACCCAAATCTTCATTTCTCACTGGATTAGACGATTGTATTTTCCATTGACTTTAATCACAGAAGCGTGGTAATAATAAGAGACAAGGTGGCCAAGCAGCATAAATCTTAATTTTTAGTTCAATTGAATCACTGTGTTATCTCCTAGTTGAAGCATTTCTCCCTTTGGACCTAAGACCTCTAGGTCAGCAGAGCCCAATGTCATGAGAGCAAGAAGCAAAAATTCTGCTAGCAGGTATCTAGGGTTAAAAGTGAGCAATGCCGTTCCCATTTCCAAATCTTAATTACTGGACCCATGAATTCTGGTTAATGGGAAAAACAACACCATATATCAGATGCTGATTCAGAGCATAAACAGTCTTCTGGAGAACCTTGTACCAACCCTGCAAGGTATTGCCACCTAGCTTGCACTCTAACTGAATCTTCAAAAGGCCAATCCACTATCCTATCAAGTCAACTGCTTCAGTATAGTGGGAAACATGGCAAAACCAGTGAATTCCATGGGCATGGATCCAATGTCACACTTCCTTCACTGTGAAGTGAGTTCCTCGATCTGAAACGGTGCTGTGTGGAATACCATGACAATGGATAAGGGATTCTGTAAGTCCACCAATGGTAATTTGGACAAAAACATGCAAAGAAGGCAAATATAAAACAAGAATTTCTATTCCAGTAAGAACAAAATGTTGCTCTTTTCATGATGGTAGTAGTCCAATGTAATCAACATACCACTAGGTACCCTGCTGATCACCCTGGAGAATGTGCCATAGGGGGGCTCAGTGTTGGTCTCTGCTACTAGCAGATGGGGCACTCAGGGGTGCTGTTGCTAGATTAGCTCTGGTGAGTAGAAGTCCATGTTGCTGAGCGTGTGCATAACCTCCATCTTTGCCACCACGGCCACTTTGTTCATAAGCCCATTAAGCAATGAAAAGCTTGGTGAAAGAGGCTGACTAGTATCCACAGAATGGGTTACCCTGTATACTTGATTATCAGTCCTTCTCTGCTAAGGTCAGTCTTTGGTGAGATTCACCTGGAACACAAATATTTTCACATTTTTTGCCCATTCAGAGAGATTTATACACATACCTATTTCCCAAATTTCCTTGTTACCAGTTTTTCAATCATGTTCCTTCCAATCCCCTGGCCATCCAGCCAAACCACTGGCCACAACCCATGAATCAGCTTATAATAGAATGAAGGTCTGGCCATTTTTCCTCCCAAACAAAGAAAATAACTAGAGGCACTGCTCAAATTTTTGCCCTCTGGGAGGATTTCCCTTCACCAATGCCCTTCAGGCATGTCCCAGAGTATTACCGATACCCACTTTTGGATGGTGGCTGCATACCATGCGGAACCACATATAGACTAGGCTTGAATTTTCTCTTCCTCTGTTGAATGATCATAGCTTTATAATTTAAAGAGCTAGAAAAAGAAGAACAAACCAAAAAGTAGCAGAGGTGAGGAAATATTAAAGAGTTGAGCAGAAATTAATGAAACAGAGAATAGAAGACAATAGAGAAAATCACAAAACTGAAGTTGGTTCTTTGAAAAGATAAACAAAATTGAAAAACCTTTAGCTAGAATAAGAAAAAAGAGAGAAGACAGAAATAAAATCAGAAATCACAGTGGAAACATGACTACCAAGATTACAGAATTTAAAAAGGTTATAACAGAATACTATAGATAATTATATGACAACAAGTTAGAGAACCTAGATGAAATAGAAAAAAACACCAATTACCAGAAACATACCAATTACCAATAATGATTCAAGAATAAATAAAAAATCGAACAGACCTGTAGCAAGTAAAGAGATTGAATCAGTAATCAAAAACCTTCCCCTCCCCCCCGAAAAAACGTGGTTCCTCTGGTGACTTCTACCAAACATTTAAATAATTAACACCAACCTTCTCAAAATCTTCAATCAGTGAAAGAAAGCAAACAGTTCCTAACTCATTCTATAAGGCCAGCATTATACGGATACCAAAGCCAGACAAAGAAACCACCAGGAAACTACAAACCAATATTCTTTATTAATATCAATGTAGAAATCCTCAACAAAATATTAATCATCTAAACACAAATCATATTTGGAAGGATTATGTTCCATTACCAAGTGAAATTTATCCCAGCAATGCAAGCGTAGTTTTAATATTAAAAAAAATCGATGTAATACATCACATTAATAGAATGAATGAAACAAACCACATGATCATATCAACTGATGCAGAAAAAGCATTTGGCAAAATTCAACACCATTTCATGACAAAAATACTCAGAAAACTAGGAATAGAAGGGAAATCTCTCAACATAATAAATGACATTTATGAAAAACCTATAGATAACATCATACTCAGTGGTGAAAGAGTGAAAGCTTTCCCCCTAAGTAAGATTTGGAACAAGACAAGGATGCCTGCTTTCACCGCTGCTTTCCAACAGTGTACTGGAAGTTCCAATCAGAGCAATTAGACAAGAAAAAGAAAATGCACCCAAACTAGAAAAAAGGAAAACAATCTCATTCACAGATGACACAATCCTTCCTATATAGAGGGAATCCCAAAAAATCCATCAGAAAAAGACAAAATATTGGAGCTAACCAATGAATTCGACAAAGTTAAAAGGTACAAATCAACATGCAAAAATCATCATGTTTCTATACGTCAGCAATGAATAATCCAGAGAGGAGATTAAGAAAACAGATCAATGGTTGCCAGGGGCCACAGAAAGGAGAGGGAATTTATTCCAAATGGACATGAAGAATACTTTGGAATGATAAAATGTTCTGATCATGATTGTGGTGGTGGTTAAAAGGTGTATATTTGACAAAACTTAACTGTAAATTTAAAAATGATCAATTTTATTGTATGTAATTGTACATCGAAAAGCTGAAAAAAATACATTTTAGAACAAAATTTATATCTGAGATACTTTTTAAAAATATTTGAATGCATAGAGAGAGGTATGGAATGACAGACACTGTAGTATAATATAAAGTATATTAAGCAAAGTATAATATCTAAGAGGTGGGTTGTGAGTGACTTTTACTTGTTTTATATGCTTCTTTATACTTCAAATTGTTTATAATGTATATCCATTAGTTTTATAATCAGAATAAAAAGCTATTTAAAAGTACCTAAGAGTATGATACACTTCATATTTATCTCTACTTAAGAGTTAACATTTACCATGTGAAACAGATCAACTTTTAACTATGACAGATAAAGGGAAGTGTTACAATATGCTGAGTTGACATCAAGTATTTAATGCCCATTTTTATATTATATCTCATAAAAGTCTGTGTACAAGAACTCCATTTTTATATGGGTACAACTAAGAAAGCTCCAGAAACCTAGATCATAACTGAAAATTCAAAGGCAATTTTCCAGTGAAATTGTCTGGGCCTGTTTAAGTAGAAATCTGGAAAGCTGTTTGGCTACCACAGGCCCATCTAAATTTTAAACCAACTCCAACAGTAACAAGATAGTTTTAATAGGGCCAGTAAACAAACAATGTGATAGAATTGTGAAGGAACAAAGTTGGCATGAATATTAATGATCAAAGCCCATGCTGTCCTTGATTTCATAAAGAAAAATCTACTGAGAGGAGAAGGCATTCTTGAGAACAGACTAAATGTTAGAGATCATGAGAGATGAACACTGAAAGAACAGTCAGAAAACTAAACTTGCTAAACACAGATTGGACATCAAATCCTGAAATACTCGAATTAGCAGTCTAGTTTTAGAGAGGTCATAGGAAGCACATTTAACAGATTAGGTAAAAGTGGAAGGAACTGTTGACCCCAGGCATAGGTACTGGCTGACGGATGACCAGAAGAAGAATCAAGAAGTTCACAGATAAATTTACAGCATACTGACCCAGAATGAATGGTTAAAGCAAATGCATTCTAATTCTACCATAATGGACAATAAATCCTTTGGAAAACTTCCCTAATGGCTGGGATAAAATAAAACTGAAAATAGCTTCATATATAGAGTGCTTATATATAACAAGCTCTTTGTATATATTATCTCTATCTGTAATCTAAATTGAATACCCAAATTTACCTATGAGTTTGTGATAGAACAACTGGCAGAAGTCTTTAGAGTAAGTAAATATTACAGCAGGGCTCAAATCGCAGGTCCACTTCAGTAAAAAAAAAAAAAAAAAAAGGCTTTTTCGAGTCTCCTGCTTCTTCCCCCCACCCCCACTAACCTGAGAAAATTGTTAAAGTTTGATTCTGTTGAGAAAGAAGAAAATAAAGAGAAGAGAGTGCCTGCTATACCCCTTGCACACTCCACATAAAACATACTAACTGTATGCATTCTTTAGAAGAACTCAGTCTTCATTTTCATGTAGGTACAGTCATGTTTCATTTCACATTCAACAGAGATTCTCCTCCCAAAAATTTACAATGTGTAGCTTCTCCTACAGGTGAAAGAAAAAGATGAGTCTTACTTATTCCAAAACCATCCTCTTTCAATTATACCAAGTAGAAAGGAAAAAGTCATTCATCTAGATCACAGTTCATCCGAGAAATAGGAATAATGATATCTGGTCCACAGGGTGGTAAGAAATCAGTTACACAAATTATTTAAAGTGCTTAGTATGAGGCTGGCACCTAAGAGGTACTCAGGTTATAGTAGCTATTATTAATTTTACTTTTACTCAGTGTCTAATAGGGCCATAGACATGACCGACCTTTGAGGAGTCAACATGGAAGAAACCACCAAAATAACAATCAGACAGACTTGGCATAGAGGACCTGAGGCTCCTGCTATTTCTATCTCCCCCAATGTTATATTCCATCTCATTGGTAGACAAGTCTTTGAGCTCCACCACTAGGTACTAGATTCAACACGATACTTTCCAGATCCAACTTGAAGGCCTTTTTCCTATCCTTCTGCATTTCACAGTTTGCACTGTACCTTCCCAAATGGGTTATACTTCACTTATAAGAAAGGAAAGTATCCAAACAGTACAGACATAATTAATCATTTTAATTAATTTTTTGCATGTGTATTTGCAGAGGAGATGAGGTAGACACATTACTGCCAGCATTAAGCTTGTTTGTTCATAACAGCAGAACACTCAAAAGCAATTCAAGTCACTTCCAAAATATATATGTGATTTCCCCAGGGGTGTGTGTGTGTGTATGTGTGTGCGTGTGCCTGCCGGTGTGTGCATGTATGTGCATGTGTGTGTGTGACAGAGAGAGAAAGAGATTGAGAGAGAGAGGGCAAGAAGTGATTGCCTTGTTATCCTGAACATAGTTTTTCCAAATCCAGCGTGTGATACATTAGACCTTTCGCTCGAGTTTTTACTGGAAATGGTATTAGAACAACCTGCTGAATAGCAACTACTGCTGAATTTTAAAATCTTTCTGGCCCTGCTCTGAGCCAAATTTCAAAGGTCCAAGTTTGACTCACTCAGTATTCAGGACCTTTATCTTTTTTTAATTTAAATTAATTTTACTACTACCAAACAGCATATCCAAGAATTACCATAAGATTCATGCCACTCTATACTGTTAAGAAAAAGGAAAGATAGAGATAAGTCTAAATTTCCAAAATAAAATTTAATGACCTCAGCGAAGCTTGTATTTTGTTTCATCCCCTTTTTCTCCTGAGGAACTCTTCGTTGCTAAGTGAAATGAGCTGTATAATTTTTAAAGGTCTCATAAAGTGAATTCCTCAATAAATAAATTGAACATTCTTCACAGTGCCTCACATAAGACCTCTCTAGTACTTTAATCAAGTTTTTCTGCTAAACGTATCTATCTCGGTGCCATTAGACCCTGTAAAATAACTGTAGATTTTAGTCTCAGCAAACACACATCTTTTTGATTTACCAGGGAGATTTCAAGCACAGAAAAGAATTTCTTCTGTCTCATCAACTGGCACACAGGAATTGCACATTCCAAGGGAAAAGGCGGTATTTATTTTTTCAAACCCTATTCCAGCCAACTACCATAAACTTGGATATTCTAAGAGCTCCTTGTTTCATTTTTATCTGGAGTCTGCCAACAGGTGACTGGATACTAGAGCACATTTGTCTACTCCTGGGAGATCCTTCCAATGGGACCATAACTTGGAACCAGGATTCCAAGTGGAAAACCCTCAGTCCAGAATCAGCAGCCCCTTCAAGTGCCTCTTCCCACATTCACACCAGGAGGTGGTGTTCCAAGGTGGTCTCAGCATTGCACAGGCCAGCTTATTATTGGGCCAGCAGGGTGCTTATTAAAAGGAAAGAAAGCTCAGTGAGCCCCAGGTATATTCTGAATCGGGTAAACTGAAGTTGTAACACCATGTCCCCTAAGGTCACCCAATCCTTTGAGATTTAAATAAAGTTGGCTTGAACCTCTATTCCACATCCTGGGGGACATGCCTAGCTTTCCCCAAGATTTCTGCAAAATACCAGCCTCATGTTCTTATGGTTGTATCTAGCTTCAAATTATTTTGTCTTGCTGAACTATTACTGATCTCAGTTCATTTCATTTATATCTCATCTCCTATAGTATTTTTGGTCCCCTGCTCTATAGACATGGAACTCAGCTGGTTTTCCTGCCCCCGCCTCTCCCAAACCATAACATTCCTGTGGTCAGTAGATTTGCATGAAGGCTTTGGATGTGAGGGAGGTTATGATGCATAATTTAAAATAGCAGTGGATATTGATCATCTTTATTCTTAAAAGTTGCTCAGACATCCTAACCTTTGGGATTTTTCACTGGTCAGCATTCTGCCTTGATTGCTGTCATGACCTATCTCTACTTTTCTTCAGCCCAGCTCTCTTCTATCTTTACACTTACGTGTATACTTATGCAAGCTTGTATTTAAGTTTGTCTTATATTTTTTCTTAGCTCATTCAGGCTGCTGTCGCAAAAATGCCATAGACTAGGTGGCTTAACCAGTAAATAATTCTCACAGTCTGGAGACTGGATCAAGGTGTCAGCAGACCGGGTGTCTGAGGAGAGCCCACTCCCTGGCTCACAGACGGCCATCTTGCAGAAGGGGAGAGGGAGTTCTGAGTCTCTGGAGAAAAATCTAAGCCCTTTCACGAGGACTCTATGCTCATGACCTAATCACTTCCCAAAGGCCCTCCCTCTTAATACTATGAATTAGGGGTTAGGATTTCAACATAAGAATTTTAGGGGGATACAAACTTCTTTCTAACATCTTTGTTTCACTCTCTGAATATATCATATTCTCAGGTCCTCACTCTCCACATTATAGTCACTTTCCTAAAGAAAACTCATCTTCCACTTAAATAAAGGCTAACTATTATAACTATTAAAATAGAGTGATTCAATTTTTAAAATTCTGCTACATAACAAAGAAACAAAACAAAACTACCCCCACAAATACCATTTACCAATACCCACCCTTATGGTATTTAATTTTATACCAGAACTGTTTCTTTTGGGGTTGTATCTCCTTCCAGCAATGACACCCCCACCAATTCCTCTCAGCCTCTACAAACTAGAAATACTAGTGTCCCACAAGCATGTTTTTTTTTAATTTGTTCTGTCTTTTGACAAATCCCATAGTTTGTTTTTCATTTGAAAAGTTTTACTGAGGGCACCTCCTCAAATGCCACGGGTCATACGAGTCCCTATAGCCACACAGCTGGCATGAGTCAACCATTTAGCCCATAGTGATTTGATCACCCGACTCATGACCCATGAATTCTCTTTCTCTAAATATCTATCCCTGGATTAATTCTGTTTTGTGAAAATCTGCCTAAAAGAGCTATCAAATTAATTGTTTCTGGAGCTTCCAAACGCATCTCTTGCTCACCCAAAGCTGGCCCCCCATTTTACTTGGCTAAGGAGGTCAACTTTGCCCCAATCCATCATCTAGCTCAGGTCTGATCTCCGTTCTTATTTGCCGGCCAGCTCCCTTTGGTCTCTCTCAGCTTACCTACATGTATATTTTTCTTAACCAGACGTCATAAACCCAGTTGCCTGAAGAGACCAAATGGGTGACCTGAAGGAGCAAAGCAGGGCAAGTGCAGATATTAACAGGAGAGAAAAAGCCCCACCTGGAATGCCTTCCACTGCTCAGCTCCAGCTGACTGATGTCCCATGAAGTGGTGGGCCCTGTGTACCAGAGTGTCCACTCCTAGGAGTTTTATTTGAAATCTCCATTTTCTCATTCTTAAAAAGGATATTTTTAGGTGGGTTAGCAAAACAAAATGTTTCGACGCCTACTATAGCCCAAAGACAGCCAGTGTGAGACTTCTTGCCTAGACTCATAAATTATAAGTCCCAAGAACATGCTTCCTGTCAGCATGGACTGTGTCTGCTGCTGCATTTTAATAAGCTTGTCATCTTCAAGCTTACCTAATGGTCCTCGCAGGACTGGCTTCTGGTCCTCCCAACCACGCCCTCTCATACTGGCCCAGATGTCCTCTCAATAGCTCTTTCAGTATTTCAGGACTGGTTCCTAATTTGCTTCTTTTGTTAAGTCCCTGGTTTCAACTGTAGGAGGGACTTCCCATAATTTCTAGATCTGATTTTTCTCTGAGGTACTCATTTGTTTGCTTTCTGAGTTTTGCCTCCTATCATCTGTTCCACATCTTTGGGCCAGAATTATCATCGTTATCATTCTTAATTCAGTCACAACTGAAATATTCCTTTCCCCCGGTCCCATTTTTTAAAGCAATCCCAGGAAAATCCTTGTTGTTGGGTATCTCCTGTCTGGCCTCTGTGATTCAACCTTTGCACAAAGTAAAATTTGCTCCTCCCAAATTCAGTCCAGGTTCCTTCCTTCATTTTTAAAATTATTTCTCCTTCTAACACTTTTCTTACTGTATGAACCAAATATATTTTTTAATGGATTTTATTCCTTTAAAAATCTCCAAGGAAACCTAAGCTCCTGGAGATAGTGCTACATGGTTCAATCCTTTTAAAAAATTCCCTAACTTTGGGGCTTTTAATAATCACGTTGAGGTGTTACTATACTTCAAGCCAAAATGATGACAGAGCCTCCATTGTAAGGGCCTCTGGGTCCTTATCCATCCACCACTTACTGAGAAGCATCCTAGGGACCCACAACCACCACCCAGGCACTCATACTTAATAATCCAAAGAGAATTAGCAACACACAGTATTTAGAGGAGGGTGAAAAGTGTGAGCACAGAGTGGTGACCTCAAGAATCCGAGACGATGAAGCCAGCAGTCAGCCCCTCAACTGTATCCTCCTTGATGTGAGAAGAGGTTAATAATAAGCTGCAGAGGAAAAGAATTGGGAACACCTGATTTATCATGATCCACGGATGGAAGGACAAACATTCACAGGGCACAACATGCCAAGCACACGTGCTCCGTATCCCATATGGAATTTAGTTGGTTTTTGCAGCTCAGATCTAAAAGTCTCATTCCAGAGTCAATCCTTAAAAGGCCAGCTATGACCATATTATTAGTTACTGCAACACACAGGTCAAGGATGACGCAGTGGCATCCCCAGGACCTGCGTCTCTCAAGTTTGAATTTCTGCCCTACAGGGCTTCATTTCCCATGCATAATATATTGGAGGTTGGGACCAATCTAAGACTTTTCTCTAAGTTTATCTAACAGAGAAAATAGGTGCAAGGATTACTAGCCCAAATAACATCAAGGAATTAGATTTATTCAGGGTTGAGACAGAGATAGAAAACAGATTGGAATAGCAGGATTCACCTGATTTATACCTCTGCCTTCATTTGCAGGGAGAGAAACTAGAGAACAAGACACTCCACACCAAGAGAAGCAGCTTCTCAGGCCTGCTGATCACACTGGAAGAGGCAGAAGAAAAAGAGTGTTTTTAAAGACAGGAACCATCCCATGTACCATTTTTTAACTGTTTGTGGCTTTTAGTCCAGCAGTAAGGATTCTGTAGCAACTGAAAAATAATGTTTAAATTAAGTCGGCAAAATATAAATATAATTCTTATAAACTCTGATATTGCAATATCCAGAAACTTTACTTTCCTAGTTTTTTAATGTGTTTTCATAGCAGGGCCATGAAGCAGGGAGGTATTGTTTACGTCACACCCATAATTTCCCCAGATCAAAAAAAGTCCAAATTCATTACTATAGGTGTAAGAACCCGACTTCCTTAAGTCCAATTTGTTCTCTCAAAATCTGTATGGTTAATTGGATAAAAAATGAATTCCCATAAAGCCTATGCTGTTCTCGTTTCTGTATTTTACTATTAGCTCATTTTACTTCAAAGGCCTCTTTTTATAAATCATGTCATACATTAATTGTGCCTCTGATACTGTACAAGAGAGAAGTCATCATAAAGACCATGGGTATTGCCTCAGGCAGAAAACAACCACCATTTAATTCAGTATCACCACAGAGCACATGTCTTTACTAGTAATAGGACAGAAATGTGTTACGTATGTGTGTCATGGATCTGTGGAGCTGAAATCCAAAACCAACATACAACTTTAAGTTGGCCTGCTCTCCCGACATCACCTTCTGACTCCCAGGCAGACTTTCTTTCCTCTATCAGTGATACAGTCCCACAATCAGGCTAGAAGATGAGTCTTATGATGACCAGATTAAGTTGAATACAGACATTTTTTCCTTGTTCAGTTTTTAAGGGTTAGAGGTGCTTCACTTTTGGCCTCAGGAGTCTATAAAGAACTGTAACCTTGATTGTATTTCAAATAGTTGTGTGACTTTGAATAGGGCAGCCTTCCTCTATGTGTCTTGGCTTTCTCATCTATAAAATTGAGTTTGGACAACATTCTTCTGATCAACATTCAGGAAATGGTAGCAGCATGAGTTCTGTGAGAGTGCAAGGAAAAAAGTATTCCAGCTAGACTCGTCGAGGAAGGTTTCACAGAAGAAGCATTGGTGATGGACTTAGAAAACGAGGTAAGTTTAAAACAGTGGGAAAACATTCCAGACAAAGGGACACGATAAGTAAAAGTTGGGAAGAAGAAAACACTGCACTTTCCTGGAACTGCGGAAAGTCTCGCATGCCAGTTTGTTGCAAAAGAACTTTCCATAAGCCCATTCTCATATATAACAAAGAAACTCTTTTATTTAAAGTAAAGGTCAATGTATTGTTTTGTATTATAACTTTCTTGAGACATGAGATATAGTCCACATATCATACAATTTCCTCAACTAAGATATTCAATTCAATGGTTTTCAGTATATTAACAGCCATGTTTAACCATCATCACAATCGATTATAGAATACATTCAGTACCCTAAACCTTTGAGTTATCACTTCCTAATTCCATCATTCCCTTCCACTAATCTGCTGTTTTTATATACTTGTTATTCTGGACATTCCTTCAAATGAGATCATACCACCTGGGTTGTAAGTGGCTTCTTTCACTTAGTATAGCATTTTCAAAATTCATCCCTATTGTACCACACATCAGTGCTTCATTATCCCACCGTGTGAATACACCACATTTTGTTTACCCATGCATCAGCTGATGGTCATCTGTGTCGTTTCCACCTTTGGGATATTATAAATAATGCTATTTATAAACATTCAAGTTCAAGTTTCTGTGTGGACATATGTTTTCATTTCTCTTGTATATATATACCAATGGGTAGACTTTCTGGGCCATATGGTAATTCTATGTTTAATGATTTTAGAAACTGTCAGACTATTTTCCAAAATGGTTGCACTATCTTACATTCCCAACAGCAGAGTAGGAGAGTCCCAGTTTCTCTGCATCCTCATCTGTACATGTTATTATCTGCCTTTTGATGATGACAATTGCAGTGAGTGTGAAGTGTTTTGAGTCCTTTACATATTTTAGGTATAAGTACTTTATTATATATATATATATATATATGATTTGCTCCCATCAGGAGGAAAAGTCAGACTACTGGTGTCACATTTTAAAGAACAGAAAAAAACACTAAAGTCTTCTAGTACATTATGAAAACTGAACTATTTTATGCAACACACATTTGGCTTTTTATAGAGGAATCATCAAATATTTCAAACTCTGGGTTTTTTTAATTCTCATTAAAGTCATCCCCACTGTTGGTTGGTAAGAAAATAAGTATGCAAAGATATGTATGTAGGCACCTCTACGGAGAGGAACTTCTGACTACCCCGTAAAATTACTGCAGCTTTTATAAATCATGTTTTACAAATTCACATACTAGAATTACATCCCAAAATAAGCCTTGGAAAGCATCTGGCTACATGTTGTAACCATTAAAATAATGTTCTGTGCTACAGAAAGTGTGTTAAAGATACCCTCTACATGAAGTAGGACTAGATACTTGAAATATCATGTGACTGACCAATTATTTGCTTCCAAAGAATAAATACCACAAATTCAGAAGGTCTGTAAACACCGGCTTATTAAAGCAAGCCGTGTTCTTGTTTGGCTGTGGTCCCTGCTGTGTGCCAAATGGTAAAATATAATTCACTGGTCACTTTGCCATGAACACCACAAGATTTCATTTTTGAGAATACACCCAGGCAGGAAAAGGTGTTTTTAGATCACAGAACGCAGAAAACATTACTCTTCATAATAAGTAGAGTTCAAAGTTGAACGGAAGTTCCTCCCCCTGGGTATTTCATCTTCTGCTGCTAATTCTAGCTGCATGCCTCGCTCCAATCTTACCTTAAAATTCCCTTTCCTGGAGGAATGAAGGCTGAAGTACATCTAAAATAGCTGAATTCTACTCCACCGAGCTGAGCCACAGGCCCTGCATGGAAAGACCTGGGAAACATTAGCTTGCTTCTGGTCTGGCCATAATGAAAATAAATGAGGGCTTCAATTTAAAGTCGTTACTAAAAATTTGTTCTTTCCTCCATTCTAATTCTGAGACCCACTTGCAGCTAATTAGAACGGTTCCCAGCGTGATCTCCCAGCACACTGCTAGTGTAAACACCCACCATCTGAGTTTCATTACAATAAAGAAATCAAATAAACAGTGGACCAGAAAACAGTAGTTTGGGTATGGCTCATTACAGCACAATGCAGTTAACATTCCGCACGCGGGAAGGGAGACAAGACGAGGGGCAGTAAGGCCCAGTGCTTTCTGTTCTTATTAGCAATGTTCCTGGGACTGGGGATTATTTCTTACCGTGAAAACTTTCTGGAGAAAGAAAAGGAATTTTTTCTACAATGAAAAGGAAAATGTACTGCTCTCCGAACCTCGTTGTAAACAAAGAGAAAAGGTGAAATTATTTGCTTTGGACTACTCCCGGCGGCTTCAGTTCCTCACAGGATATACTGTTTACAATTTAAATAAGGAAAGAGAAAAGGAAAGAAAGAGAAATACAGCATCCATTAATCTCCTAAGGGTTTTAATTATTTATCCTAGGTACTGACAAATCGCTGCCAACGGAGGCTGGGCATGACTATATAATTCCTAACAGGCAGCATAAAAAAAAAAAATCAATATATAAATAAGTAAAAGAATCACTCAGGTATTTAGATATTTCGCTCATCTCATTCTCACCTACTAATATTTGGAAATAGTCACAGAAACAATCGTTGCCAGGGTCCCACCTGCATCAGTTAGCGTGACCTTGGAACCATTAAAAAGCAAAAAAAAAAAAATAATAATAATAATAATCCAAGTTTTCTTTTGCTAAAATTTAAGCCTCCTCTTAAGTAACTGTGAAAGTCCCAAGAAATTTATTAAATTTGGATCACACACTCGAAAAGTCTCTGATTAAAGCATATTGTTTGAAGAAAACGTGAACAAAGTCCAGTGCTTCCTGAAATACAATCTGAGATGCTCATGACTGAGGTTCAGAATTTACATCTGGCCCTTGCATTAGGCCACAGTTTCACTGCACATAATGGAAGTTACTTAGTCCCTCAGTGATAATGCAGCTACAGTAAAGCTAGTGTGGAAACATCCTTTTTTTCCCCTCTTAGAGAGGAGACCAGGTTTAGTTGTGCAACTATTACATGGCTGGTATTTTAATTTTTTTAATTTAAATTACGAGACTTATGGGAACATATTCACTCAGAAGATTCCAGAGGCTTTGGGCTAAGATTAAAAAGAAACTCTAAAATAGCCTCTTTATATTCCCGTTTGGACCACTCTAAAAAACTGTTGCATAAAAGGGCCCAAGCTATGAATCAATAACTAAAGAAAAGTAACAAAAAAAAAAGGAAATAGTCCTGAAGCAGATCATGTTAGAAAAAAAAGAGCTGAATCAATGGAACTCAGAGCTAAAATGCATGCTCTAACCTTGAGATTCATTTTAATCTGTGGAAGGAAACAATCACTCATCCCTGAGCAAAAAGGAAAAAAAATAAAACAGGGAAGCGTTTGTCTGCAGCAGTTGTCTTACTTAGTAAGGAACTTAGAGGAAAAAAAGTCTGCTTTCGTAGTAACGATTTAAAGTATTGTTTTGGAATTAATTATCTATCTGTCATCTACATGTTGAAAGAAAATTAAAGTCAAAGAAAATAAATGTCCATAGAAATTAAGGAGAGCATTTTTTTAAATCTAAAAGCACTGTCCTTTCACATTTTTTGGTAATTTTCTTAACCTGCTTCACCTCAAACCAATCTACTTAGGTCCAAAAGACATACCCTAGAGGTCAAATCTATTCACTGATTTTTCAAATGAAATTTGTATACTCTTGGGTCCATATCTGTCCAAGAGATTTAGACCGGATCACTGAGAGGGCTGTCTAGCTCTCGGAGTTTAGAGCTCTTTCTCACTGGTGAGCAGTGCATATTTCTTAAGCTCTAAAAGGCAGCCATGTCCTTCACCTGGTCCAGATGTGCTATGACAGAGCACCAGAAATGACCTGCCTACTTTAAAACCATGGGGTTTAAGGATTGTTAATATTTAATGGGGTTGAATTGGGGAAACTCTACTATTCTTTCAGAAGCTCCTTTGCATCCACATTCTCTCACTACTAGAATAATGTTGAAAATAATCTAATCATTTCATGAATGCCAAAAGAATGACGATCGCTATCCCTTTTCATTTTACTTTGCATTAGATAGTATTTTTCCTTTCAAAGCACTACTTCTCAAAACAGGATGACTAGTCCAAATGTAGCTTGTAGAATGCTGACAGAATATTAAATCAAGCTCATTGGAAGGAACTGCTTAAACTGCTTTGTTATTCCTCTTAACCAACTGCCTGTAATTTGAGGCCCTTCAGTGCATTATTGCACTCTGTCTTCACAACCACGCTATGGATCCACATATTACACATGATGTCATTGATAAAACAGGGATGTGGGTTTTCTTGCTTTGTTTCTCAAAGCTGGGAAATAGGAGGCAGAATTTGAAACCAGATTTATCCTTAGTCCAAAATCCATATTTATTCTGCTTCATGTGTATTTACTTTATTTTTGTGTATAAATTATAAACTTTTCCATAAACTAGGTTTTAGAAAACAAATACACTTAATGCATTTTAGAAAATAAATATCCTTCAACAAAATTTTATGACAGAAACAACATACATTTATGTGGTGCAGTGAACCTCAGTCAGAACCTGCATTAAAGCTTGCATATTCTAGCAGATAAAACAGAAAAGCAATTGTGTTTAATCCTAGGTAACTCAAGCATTGAACTCTCTAGGTACAAATGCATTTTCTTAAATCTCAGACTGTTCTTCCTCTGCCACATGGTAGATTCACGGAATGTGGATCCCCGTGATGATGGGTTACACTGAAATAGAAATAATCTAAAGACAGCATCACCTGACATAAAATTTTTATAAGGAAAACAAAAGGAATGAAGGACCTTTTCCCAGATTATTCTCTGTGTGGATTACTCATACCCTTTCAGACCATCACTGAGAAAAATTGGAAAGGAGATAACACTTTATGAAAAAAAGGACAAGGAAAGGAAATGAGAAGCCTGTTTATTATCTGTGCTCTGCCTCTAAGCAGTTGCCTGAGCTTGGGTATGTACGTACTTATACCTTCTGTTACTTACATCTGTAAAATTAAGGGTTTGGTCTCAGATTTCCTTCTAACTCTGATGGTCTCTTAGACTGTGAACCATAAAAAGGAACCTCAGGGTTGTCCATCATGATTTTTATGTAGAAGTTATTCTTCCTCTGGCAGAAGGAAATTCTTCTCTGTCTCTACAAATCACATATGTACCCCACAACTCAATTTAACTGTCCGGAGTCCAATCAAAAAATGAAAACAACAGATGTTATCAGAGGCTTACAATACCAAGTTTAAAAGCGTGTGTGTGTATGAACATGTATGTTTGGAATATGTGTGTGTGTGTGTGTGTGTGTGTGTGTGTGTGGCAAGAAAGGTCATAAATTTGACCTCCTGGAAGCAGCACAGTTCCATCCATAGAGCCCGCTGTGAGAGCATCTGGAAATTCCTCACTTGGGTCAGTGGGGAGACATTCTCTGTTTACTTTGCTTTTATTTTATACCCATGTGGTGCTCAGCATATCAATAATATATTTCAATCTCATCATGAAACCCTTTAATGATTTACTTTTCAAGCCTCCCAGGCCCATCTAGCCACAGGAAAACCCATTCCTTTTGTTACAAGCTGTAAGGATGACAGTCAAAACACAGACAGAAGAAAAAGCACTGGATGGAATCTTATGTTGTTCCTACTGTTCACCCAGTAGCCCTAG
>JAQQAC010014111.1:0-14050 GCA_029783875.1 Phataginus tricuspis | reverse complement strand
CATAGCGGTCATAGGACATAGCTGCCAGCAGGTAAAATTCAGATGCTCCGAGAAGGAAGGCAAAAAACACTTGAGCAACACAGCTGTTATAGGAAATGGTTTTGTCCCCAGTTGCCATCATCACCAGCAATTTCGGGATGCATGTAGTGGTATAGAAAATTTCTAAGAAGGAAAAACTCCGAAGGAAGAAGTACATGGGGGTCTTGAGACGAGTATCCAGCAGGGTGAGTGTGATGATGATGAGATTGCCGGTGGTGCTGAGCAGGTAGGTGAGAAGCAGGACGGTAAACACCACCACCTTCAGTTGTGGATCGTCAGTCAGACCTGCAGGATAAACACCGTCACTCTTGTGTGGTTCCCCATTGCTGTCCTCTACTTGTCCAGGTCTAAATGGAAAAAGAAGAAGAAAGTGAGGATCCCAACGGGAAAGTAACAGTTGATAACTAGTGGCGAAGGTGATGTTTCAGCTAGAGCAACACAGGCTCATTCAGGTTCTAAAGATGGTCATGGCAGGAAGCACAACAGTTTGCCTTCCAGAGTATCTGGACAGAGAGTTCAGTCTTTAGTTTGCAACAGAGGATAACCTATATGATGACAGTAACTGTTCATTTTTTTTATGTGATAAATTTGTAAAGAAGTTAGAGGGACTTTTCAAAACCTAGAATGAAACCTTTTTCTCTCTCGGATTTATGCAAGACTTTGGGATGGATGCTATTTCTGTTTAATATAAGAAGTTTGCATATGAGGAGCAAATCAATATCTGCTATTATTAGTGTTTCAGCCCATATTTGCATTTATCTCTCTCTCTCTCTCACACACACACACTCACACACACACACACACATACACACACAACATATGTCTCACCAACCTCTGTTATGATCACTACCCTACCTACCTCGTACCCTGAGAAAATCAGTAGCCACAATGATAATTTCAGTTCTCCTCTGCATGTTGTGCATTTGAGAATAGACCAGTTAAAATAAAGTGAAAAATAAGGGGAAAAGTATGAAAGTAGATAGAAATATAAAAATATGTATTCAGGACATTGTATGAAGTATGAGAGGTCAAAGAAGAGATAGAGGTAAGAAAGGTTTTTTTAGAGATAGGAAAGTGAGTTTGGTGAAAAATTCCAAGAATATTAAAAATATGTTAATAAGTAAAATTTTGAAAAATTAAAAATACATAAATTAGTAATAAATATGTAACTTAAATAAGTTCACATTTGTAAAAAAATTATAAGAAAACCAATCATATTTCTCTCTACCTACTTCTTTTCTTTTTGATTATTTTATCTTATTCTTTTTATTAAGCAAAGACTGAAATGATGAATAATGTTGAGATCAGCATGGCATAAAAGAGATGAGGAATGAGTGTTTGGTAATTATTAAACACATAGCGAATCTCAGAATAGTGGTGGCATGAATTTCAGGAGGCATACTTTTCCCTAAGATAGCATATTTAAGTGTTTGGCTAACACATAATTAATAAAATATTCATTATAGAAAACTATTCTCAACATCAGGTACATATTAAGACAGTTATGTTGTTTAGTTCTGCATAGGTAGTAAATCGAAGTTCAGGAATAATTTGAAAGAATGTGTTTTCCAAAGTTGTCCTTTCAAAAATATGTTTTGTGTAAATAATTATAGGATAGATTTTAGTGTATTTCTTTTAAAAATATATTAATAATGTCTCTAAAGAAAATTATTTTCCTTGGTATCTTCATCATTCAACATAGAAAAAGTTTAAATTTTAGTGATGGACCCTTGATAACACAATGTGTTGTGTCTTGATAATTGCTGTCTTGACAATATCAAGGTAATTGTTTCCAACCTATAAAGCATGCATTGTTTTTGAAAAGGCACATACATAAATTAAAATAAACATATAAAGTAAAATAAAAGTTTTTCTCTATAATATCTAGGGGAGTTTATAGGAGGATACTAAGATACAAAAAATGAGACCTTCTCCCAAAGTTATGTTAATAATGCACACAGTTTGGGTGCAAAGAGATGACTGTCATTTTCCCTTTACATTCACACTCCTTTTACAGTCACGTAACTGTGAAGCAATTATTATACATCTTCCCTCGTTTACACAAACCACACCCATGGCAATATTGCAGCAATGCATATGTCTAATACACCTAATTAGAATTGTTTCATGTCAAATACACCAACTCTTACCAAAATACACTGTAAAAAATTAAGAAAGTTCACATTAGCAAACCATTAGAAGGCAGGCCTGTGGATGCAATATGCTTAATTGTATTACATATTGTGACTATCAGATACATTTTTAAAAGGAACGGTTTTTAATACTAAATTATGATTGTATTCCATTTGCATTCTTTCATCATTTTCCCTAAATCAAAATTTTAAAGGTTAAAAAAAATTAACATTAGAAGTATAATGCTAAAAATAGAAAAAATTGGCTAAAATATATCTTACAGGAAATGGTCTTTAAATTTTAGATATGCCAATTCTTTTCATATTTTTGAGCCCTAAGGCAGTCTGCCAAAAACACTTAAAAACTCAAATACCATTTTTAAGAAGATGTAATATGCTCAGATTTTTTTCGAGAAAATTTACCTCCTCTGCTTCCACATTTACCTATGTTGTCATCCAGCTGTAGAGAGCACACTGGTGCTCCATTCCTCTCTGCTGGCTCTCACTCTGACTGCAATATATGCCTGTTTTCTTGTTGTAAATGGTAACTTTGTAAGCATTTTGTTTTTTTTCAGATTTTAGACTCCTGTATCAAATATTCCCATTACTACCATTTACTTCATGTAACAAATACTTTTCCAAGTGTTATTTGCAGTGCCATATAAATTAACCAACACTAATCTCATGGAGTATTTATACTTTTTGTACTCTGAAGGGGACCATCTAATGATTATGAAGAATTCTCAGTAGGATATGAGATGCAAGAATACTATTCCCAAAGGATCAAATATTTTTATGTCCAAAGGCTTTTCATAGGCACTAAATATTTTTAAAAATAAGTACTGAAAAAGAAAACACTAATTAAAACTCTCCGAATAATTCAGTATAGATTTCCCTAATATATGCTTGCCTTCCCATACTGATGTTTTGCAATCCTATATATAGACACAAGGATTTGGAAACAAAATAAAATTATTTTAATTGGTAATAAAAGTGACAATATAAATTGGAGAATTTAGCCTGTCATAGAAAAAGTTGTACCTCAGGCTAAATACACCATGATTAATTCTCCAGATACACCTAGCATCTCATGTCCTATATGCCATTTGATTTCTATTCTGAAAGCCATCTTTCCTCCAAATAGTCTATGTGATATTATCTAGAGGATCTGTAGATCTTAAAAATTTCAGAATTTCAAAGCATTGTCCATTTCTTCTATGTTAATAGATTATTAACCTATGTTTATAATTAGCCTTCCTTGCAATTTATTGTAGCCATGTATCTGAGTTCTGTTTAAAAATGTAAATAGAGATAATGTGCAGTTTCTGTTAAGGAGCCGAGTTGTCCTCCTCAGTCCTTGTCCCGGCCACAACAAAGAACTGAAGGGCAGAGACACAGCTGTAAAGCAGAGTGAAAGTTTAATTTGAATGCGTTCCAAGTGAGGAGTGGGCCAGGGTCAAGGTAGACAAAGGTTTACTTGAATAAACCAGAGCGGGAGGAGAAACAGAGGGGCGAAAGGGAAGATCATTGGACTCCTACTTGGCACAGAGCATAATCCCCCGCCAACTCCTAAAGCCAGGGTCACCTGGTGTCCAGGGTCTGCTTGAATCTGCATTGCAAGGGAACTGAGTCCCTACCACCCCAGGATTTGGGGGAGCCACAGAGCACTGGATGGAGTGAGATTATCTTCCAAGAGCTTTCCAAAGGCAAACAGAGGAGATTTTCAGGCAGGATACTAAGGAGCATGATGGTATAGTGGCAACTGTGTCCAAGTCACCCAGGAGATGGGAACTTACAAACCCAGAGCTCTCAGTAGCCCCTCCCCATCTGTAGTGGAACAGAGAGAGTGACACAATCAAAGAAAGGCAACTGTGGACAACCTCAGAGAGGGGGTGTGCTTAAGGGTTTAGGGTCTGGAGTTTTATAGGGCATTTTGGGTAAGAGCATAAAGTATGATGTACACAGGTGATTCATAATTGCTCTGAAGTTTTGTCTTAAGAACAGGGTTATTTAGGTGACTGTGTGGGTCTGGTTCCTATCATTCTTTTCTACATAGGTTTATTTATACTTGCAAGGTCTTTCTCCTGCCCTGGTGACAAAGTTACTTGATTCAGGAGCAGGAAGAAGAGGAAAAAACAGCATATAGGTTAAGATAAAGAATAAGCTGGGCTTTTTTGCAGGGTAAGTAGATATCACAATTGCATCATCTAACCAGTACAATGAAGACATGGGCTGTGCTCAGATATTGTTCTTTATCTGGGGAATATCCAGATATTCTAAGTTACTACTTGCCTTTGGAACTTCAACTGATTAACTCATTAACTCTGTGAGTCTTTTCTGGCTTTCTAATTTTATCTGGTTAACTCTTTGAGTCCCTTTTAATGGGCTTTACTGTCCTTATTCTCTCTCCACCCTGCTTATGTCTCTTTTTCTGCCTAACATTTTCAGGGATTATTACTTGATAAATAGGGCTTGCTCTCCTTTTCTTCTTTACTCACCCATCATTGCAGTGAAGACAGGTGACAAGCCACTAGGAGCCAGAGTATGAGCAATTACCCTACGGATGGGGAATCAATAAGAAAACACACCCAGGTTCCGGACACCGTTGCAGACCACACCAGATCAGAGACACAGTGACTTCACGGAAGAGTTTCAACATACCAGCCTGAATATTTAAGTAAGATAAAAATATTTTTCTTGTTGTTAAACCTTTGGGATACTTGTTTTACTCATTTTCTACCAAATCTTTGTTATTATCAAAAACTAGTTTCTTAGGACTGATATTTCATGTTCAATTTCTTTACTGTGTCCTATTGTGAAGAACATACGTTCATAACTTTTTTCTAACAATAATTCTGGAGATTTTTCCTAATTTTCCAGTTCAAGAACTCCTGTTCTCTGTTTCCAAATACTGGATAAGTGTTTCCTGAACATCAATACTAATCATTTAAAATCATATATTTCTTAGATCCTGAATGAAAATATCATTTCCAATTATTTTACAGACTGTGTGATAAATATATGTAGATGTACTTAGGCCTCATGAAATTTCAGTTATTTTCATGATTTTGGTCATGTGAGGCTCCCTCTGGTACTCATGTGAATTTTTGTTGGATATTTAAAACTATGCAAATGTTAAAGACTGGATGATGGTTTGTTCTGACAAATAGGATTTAATTTATTCTGGCACACAGGTAAAGGCAGACAACCTTGACAAACACATGTAATGAGATTGTTCAAATCTGCTCCATACTTTTTGTGAAATGATGAATTCACTGTGCTTATTGTTAGGGTGTAAGATTTCAGTGGTCTCCCCTAAAAGCCTAGGTATTTACCCATACCCTTCCACTTTGGCAAACTATAGCTTCACGTTTTTGTCTTCAGAGACTAGGAGATTGCAGGAATTTCCTCTTAGATCTCAGATTCTTTATCAAGCAGATGTTACATTGTACTGGTGGCCTCAGTTTTCCATTGCTTTTTTACTAAGGATTTATCAAATGAGTTTAGGGAAGTAACATTGCAAAATGTCAGTCTCTTGAGTCAATTCCCTTTAGAGAAGTTTTTATTGTCTCTAAGAAAGGTCTTGTTTAGACTGATAGATGCATTCACAGAATTCAGTTTGTTTCTCCCCAGCCCCGTGTGAGAGGGGGAAGCAGTGGTCCCCCATTCTCTGCTGGGGCATTTTCCATGCACTGCATACAAAAGAGCAAGAGGCTCAGAGAGAAAACTTAAAGCATGTGGCGGATCCACTTAGTAAGTACCCTTCTCTCCCAGGCCCTGGCTTCTCAATACTATTTTGTTCTGACATATTTAGTTCGTGTTGATGTTTTAGGGGGCAGTTTGTTTTTCAACTCTTTTATTTGGGAAAAATTGACCCAGTTTCTGTGAATGTACAAATCTCATCTTATCAGTATCCTATTGTCAAAATAAAATATATAACAAAAAGGAAGCATTGGTACATTACTATTAACTAGAGACCTAAATTTATTTCTGTTTCAATAATTTGTTTCTGTTTTCTTTTTTTTTTTTATTACAGCATCTAATCCAGGATACTACATTGCATTTACTCATGCAGTCTCCATAGTGTTGTCTGGACTTTGCTTTTCAGTGTTTTCTTGTTCATTTCCTTGTTAGTTTACAGGAGACATGTCAAGCAATTTAAAAAACGTTCCTCGGTTTGGATTTCTCTCTCTCTTTCTTTATTAAGGAATGGGTGGTGTTTGGTATTTAGGGAAAGAATACAAGAAGGACCAAGTGCTTATCATTTCATCATATCAGAGGGTAAATGACATCAACGTGACTTATCACTGTTAATATTTTCCTTGACAACTTGTTTAATATATAGTTTTCCAGTAAAAATAAAATGCTATTTTTCCCCTGTCTATATCTTCTTGGCAGCAAGTCACTAAAATAGCCCACATATAAGGAGGGGAGAAGGTTTAATAAGATCCACTTCCTAGAAGGAGTATCTACCTTCCTGACTGCCTACATATCTATCTATCTATCTATCTATCTATCTATCTATCTATCTATCTATCTATCTATCATCTATCTATCCATCATCTATCTATCTATCTATCTATCATCTATCTATCTATCTATCTATCTATCTATATCTATCTGTCTATCATCTATCTATCTATCTATCTATCTATCTATCTATCTATCTGTCTATCATGTATCTATATTTGGATTCTTCCTTAAGGAATACCAGTTCCTTCTCTCACACTTATTTGTGTTACTGTGGACTCATGTCAAATTTTTGCAATTTTCCTTAAGACTTCCTCCCTAACAGTATATTTTAAAGAGTATTTCCTAACTTACAAATATTTGAATATTTTTAAAACCTTTTGTCATTTGCCCACTGCTTTAGAACATACATTTCAAATTAATCTTTGCCTACCTTAAAAAATTAATACCACCACCCTTCAAGTGTAAGCAATTTATGATCATATATCCCTAAAACATCCCTTTCATCTCTTGTATTTTTGTCATTAATTTCATTAAATATACAAAACATTTTTACCATCATTGTTTCAGTCACTTAAATTTTAGAGTGATTAAAATTAGAAAGCAGATTATATTTTACCTTCCTTTGCTCCATTTTTGAAGCTCCTCATTCTTTGAGAAATAATTTTTTTAACATATCATTTTGATTTTGCTGTAAGGAAATCCTTTAACATCTCTTGTAAGGTAGGTTTCTTGGCAATATATTCCTGGTGTTTTAGTTTATCTAAGAAAAATTTCATTTCACTTTCATTTTTGTACTTAAAATTATAGATTGTCAACTCAATTGTCTTTCTGCTTGCAATGCTTCTGAACAGAAGTCAAGTATAACTGTTATTCTTTTTGCTATGTAGGGAGTATGTATTTTCCCCTGATTGCATTAAAGCGTTTCTTTTTGCTTTGGTTTTTCATCACTTTGTAAATTGATATTCTGAATTATTGGGTTTTTAAAATTATTTTCTGCTAGTATTCTCTAAGCTTCTTCAATCTACTCTTTCAAATTTGGCAGCAATTTTGAAACATTTTAGCCAGCTTATACAAACACACATACACATACAATCTAGAATCAGAAGTGCTCCACCATTAGAATGAGTGGAGTGACAATAAGGCCTATAAAGGAGAAGGGGTTCAGATGAAGCCTTAGTGCTCTGGGATTCTAAGTAATAAGGAGCCAGTCACAAGAGAGACCAGCAAAAAAACCAGTACAGTCAGAGAAACCCACATAATAATGTGTCATTTAACCAGGGCAAATAAATTATATAAATAAAAGGTAGAGGTCAATTGTGCTAAATATTACTGAGATTCATTTCAATGACAATAAAAATATGACTCATGAATTTGGAAAGGTGGAGTTTGAAAGAGCAGAGTAAGTGAATTGGTGGATTACAGAGCAAAGAAAAGATCCAGAAGAAAATGTGAAATAATAAAGGAGAGAGAGTATTAATAGCTAACGGTAGACAAAGCTGACGCTCTCCCTCCAAATTCAAGTTACAAATAAAGCAAGGAGAGATTTGTTAGGAATGGAGTATTCCAAGTGTTTTGACCACAGTGGAAAACCTACTTCAGCTTTCAGTAAATAGTATCATACTGAGATATCAGAATAATAAAGTAAAAAAGAAAAAGGCATCTGTCATTAAAAATTCCACATTATGACCAACTAATAAATTAAGGAGTAGAGATTTATACAGTCTGAGTCAGCTGTCTTCGGGAGAAAAGAAGCACTAGGTTTGGGAAATACAGTCTAAATCTAGGAAATCACAGTTGAAATGTTCATAAAAAGACCTTTTTCTCTCTAGCACTTATCATGGGAGAATTATCTTTACTTTTTAGATCCTAATCATAGATTGATGGTAAATAATTTACCCTTACTGATTTTCACATGGTAAAAACACTGAGGTTTTATCTACAATAAGGTGTTTAAATTACAATAGGGCTAAAAACACATCTAACTTCTGCCAGAACTTCAAGTAATTATCCTCGTGGCTGTCCCCTTCACGTCATTGTTCCTTAGACTGTAGATGATGGGGTTCAACACTGGAGTGATGACAGTGTTGGACAGTGACATTAGCTTCTTACTCTCAGGTAACAGATGGTATTTGGGCCGTAAGTAGGTCAAATTGGCCATTCCATAGAAAAGGAACACCACACGAGGTGTGACAAACAAGTAGAGAATGCCTTCTGTCAGCCAGCAGCAGGGGGCTTCCTCAGGGTGGTTGCGATAATGTGGGTGTAGGAGGCCAAAATGAGGGAAAAGGGAAACATAATAAATAGTAGCATGGAGGCAAATACATGCATTTCATACATGGTTGTATCCTAGGTGATTAGTTTCAACACAGGAGAACCATCACAAAGACAGGTGGTCTATGATGTTTCATCCACAGAAAAGAAGGACCGTTATCTGAGATGTTGAGATGTCTGCAGCATTGAGACAGGAACGCCAGACACCCTAAAGCCTCTAAGCCATCCACAAGCACCAGGACCCATTCATTATGCTAAACAGTGGGGAGGGTTACAGGTGACCGCGAAGCAATCATCTGCCATCAGAAAGGAGGAAACATTCAGAACTGCTGAAAAAGACGTACATCTGGGTACCACAGCCTATAAATGAAGTGATTTCCCTGGAGACCACTGATCTGCCAGCACCTTTAGCACCATGACCAACATGAAACAGACCTCAGAGAGTGATAGGTTTCAGAGGAAGAAGTATTTGGGTGTTTGAGGAGCAGGATCCACACTGGTGACTGTGACAGTAAGGAAGTCGCCCAACAAAGTGACTGTATAGACGGCCAGGAGCAAAACAAAGGGGGAACCCTGCGTCTCAGGGTTATTTGTAAAACCAAGAAGAATAAATTCAGTGATTCTGGTGTGATTTTCACAAGTCATATCTTTGACTAGTTTCTCACTAAGAAGTGAAGTATGTGCATCAAAGGATATTCTTTAAATGAAGATATAATCATAAAAATATCAACAGAAACCATAAATGCATCTCTGTTCTCAGTTGCCTTTCTATTTCTCTGAAGCAGAGAATGTTTACGATAAGAACAAATCAAGGGAAAAATAAATCTTTTGCATGAATCCTACAAATTGCTTATCACCTGGGAATAATTTTTCTCTCATAAGTGGTTATAGTCTGTAACTCATGTTCTTCACCAGAGACATGCTATTTTTTCAGGATTACAGATAGTTTAGAGAGATAATAATTAAAATAGAATCATCTACTACTTTTTAAAAGTAAACCCAGTGTGCAAAAAGATAAATTACAGCTAGTCTGACTTCTCTAATCACTGATTATATCATTAGGTATTTCTACTGTAAGTGTATTTTACACCATCTATTGAATATACACATATACATTTATATATACATATACATGCACATACACATATATGTATAAGAAACAGTAGATAAACATAAGTAAACAAATAAACATAGCATATATTTATAATTTTTGTTGCATTTCAGTAGTCTTCATGGTGCTAATTTGTGTGATTTTTAAATACTGTCTTTTGAACAATAATTTGACCTCACTGGGCCACTGTTTCTTATTTTGCACATACGTACATTCCTATCATTTGAGTTGGGCATAAATCACAAACTTCTCAACAAATATGACTGGCAATAAATAAATCCTCCTTCCAGCCCTCATCTCAACTCCTATCCACCAAAATAGTGCTACTTCCCACTGTGCTGTGACTTTGCTAAATTAACACTGATTAAGTAGAGCCCAGAGTATATAGGGTATAAGATGGTGAGCCATGGTCCACCAGAAGCCCAGAAAGGAAGGTAGAATAGGGGAGGTCATCACTCACAAGCCCTGGAGGAGGTGCACAGCACTCTTCAAGGGACCACCTGGGGAAGACAAGGCAGGCTGCAGGCAGAGAGAGCAGGGCAGGACTTGGGCACATGCCTTTATTAGGGTCTGAGTGGGAGAACTTTGGGGTTCCCTGCTGTGGTCAGATTGGTCAATTCAAACCAAAAGGAGCAGGGTTTTGTTATGCTTTTTTCTAAGGATCACTTAATGGGATGTCCCTGGGGGACAGGGGAGACTGTTTGTCACAAGGGCAGTTGGTGGACTCATACCAAGAACTTACATTTACTTTGAACTCTGAGGTCTGTTACCTAGAGTATGCAATTGAGGAAGGCGTTAATGTCAGCTCAGGGCCCCTGCACTTGCTCCTTGTTACCTGGCTTCTTGACTACACCAAACAGGTGCCAAATCAGCAACAGGATTGAGTAGTTTAGCTACACTCTCAACACACTGTCCAGCTCTACAAAATTGCGTGGTTGATGTGAAAAACAGTCACTTACTATTGTCATATATCCAGCCATAAATTCAACTAATTACCTAATTATCTAAACATCTAATTTAACAATTAAGAATTCAAACACAAGATCTTACTTTAAGTATTTTGACCAAAAGTAGAGTTGAGCAAATGTTTTCTGTACAGATCTTAATTAGCAATAGCATATCAAATATTAGCAATCCCAGAAACATATGTTGGAAAAAAAATTATTCATAATGCTACTTTGGAGGAGATGAATGATCTTTCTGGTTTCCAAATACTGAGGTTAAGTAAATATTGCATAATTTTTTTTTACAATACATTTGAAAAACCTAAATCATGAAAACTTAACTATTTCATAGTCAAAATTATATTCAAAAAACATTTCCCCTCTGAGAGTAAGGAGCAGAAAACTCACAGCCCAAAGATTCCTCCTGAAATAAAGGGCCCATTTGAAGAATTCTACATTTTCATTCTACTCTGAAGATTATCAACGAGGAAGGCAATGTGCTTACCCATGACCGAGAGAGTTACTCTTGGCCCTGTCAGTGAGGTGGCGGATGTGAAGGCCAGTGAGAAGGCTGGGCTTTTTCAGGCTTCAGTAAAGGCAGCAGGTCGGGTCCCTCTTCCTGTCGGGGAGGCAGGGCCTGGATCCCAAGAGCCCAATGCCTAGCGGGGCACTTGGGCATTCAGATTTCCCGTGGTTCACTCAGCCACAAGGAGGGCAGGGGCAGGGCAGAAGCCCTGGAGAAAGGCAGGATTTTCTCCAGTGGTCAGACTGTCCACATGTAAAGCAGGCATGGGGCAGGACTCTAAGTCTTCCAAGTGAATGAGGTTTCCTTTGACTGGGGGCCATGGCTGAAGAAAAGGCCAATAATTGTTATTCAGCCCTCCCCTTTTCA
This sequence comes from Phataginus tricuspis, assembly GCA_029783875.1. Lineage (NCBI taxonomy): Eukaryota > Metazoa > Chordata > Mammalia > Pholidota > Manidae > Phataginus > Phataginus tricuspis. The sequence goes on along the minus strand of JAQQAC010014111.1, from coordinate 2,188 downwards.
TTTGCTTGTTTTTCATATTCATTTCTGTTGTTGAAGACCTTAAAGGCCAGGTCAAGGAGTTCCCACTGGGGGGGTTAGGGTCCTTTACCCAGCTTCTGTAATTTGTGGGGAATCTCGGGGGCCACCTGTGATAGGAACGGCATGGCCAGAATTGATCTTCCCTCTGGGAATTCTGGATCAAGATTTGTATATCACTGGAAGCCTGTGAAAGGCAGGAGAGAAAAGAAGAGTTTTGGGGGAGAAGGAAGGGGCTTGGGATTTCAAGAAGAGAAGGGAGGGAGCATTGGAAGGAGAGGCAGAAGGATAGTTTCTGGAGACTCTGGACACAGAGTGGGCAAGGGTGAGGAGTCTGAAGGGCAAACGGGAGTAGGAGGAGAGCAGGGTGGCAGAGGCGCCGAGTCAGAAGGATCGAAAGAAGGGATTGGGTCAAAGGGGGAGATGGAAGTTGGAGGAAAGAAGAAAGTATGGCATGATGGGGGGATCGAGTGGAACAGTGCTGGATTGCAAGAGAGTTCAAAAAGGCAAGAATATAGGAAATCTCACTCCACTTACTGAGATGACAACAATAATTATCGAGGTCTCAGAGTATGTTTGAACCGAAGGCCCCATTTAGGGGTCAACAGTATTTATACTGGGGCCAAACAGAATTACAATAAGAAGTGAGGCGTCTAGGCCAGAGGTCTGAGAAGCTGAGTGTAAGTCAGTTCTTGACCAAAGGGGGATCCAGCGGCAGAATGGAAAGGGAATTCCACATAATGGCCCCTAAGAAGCAAAGGAGATAATATTTTCTAAGAGAATCCATTTCTTGGATGAGAGAAGGGGCCAGCAAAGGGTGTTCCCAATGGCAGCCTTCCTTCTGGAATTAACAGAGGCTCAATCAGGGTATCCCCCAAATCAAGAAGTCTCATGGGGCCAGGTCCCAGCAGTGAAGTGGGCAGGCCTAGTGCTAGGTCTTCAGCCCTTGAATCAGCTGTGCACTCCTGAAATGGGCTCCAGAAAAATTCACCTCCACCTCAAGAGATTTGCTGGTGATGGTGCAATAATGTGAAAGAGATGTCCCTGTTCAGGCCACCAAATATTAGGTCAAGAATGTAGAGAAGGCAGAAACAAGAAAAAACTAATTGTGATATTTTGTATTTAATTTTTAGAGAAATTGCAGGCCCAGAGAGGAACTGGGAAACATCTTGCAGGACTCAAGTCCCACTTACCAAGAGACAGGAAGTCTTGCCCCTGCATCCTGCCCAGACCCTTGGGAACATCTGTTTGGCTAAAGATTGATTACTATAAAACCCACACAATTTTTCCTTTGAGTGCTGTAGTCTTTCTGACTCAGCCCTTCACTATCTCTGTATTGAAGTCTTCTGTTAAATCTTGCTGTCACCAATCTGAACTTTATAGTTTCCTTGACTCTCTTGACCCAACACACATCTATGATTCTTTCTCTATAATTATTTTTTGGTTCACCTACTAGGTGTCAGGTGCTATGCTAAGTAATAGGCTTGAATGGTAAAATAGACACTATCCCCATCTCAAAAAATTATAATTCTTTTTTGAAGAAATTCATTTTGAGATAGTAAAAAATGTAGACCCATCAGCAAAAGAAGACAGTTAGCAGCTCATGATAACAGATGAAATATGACCTTACATTGTATGGGGTTAGCCCATTGATTTTAGTTTCATAATTTAAATGTGCAGATTAATCCAGAAAATATCAAGCTCTTTGGAAATGGTGAGCACAAATTAAAGTTATCCAAAGGTGGCATGTATAAGCCTTAAAGGTGTGTAAAATAATATTTGTGTGCTTTAAACTGAGGGATATATGTATTTTTAACAACCTACCATTGTCTACTAACCTGAAAATACTTTTTGGAGTCACATCATTTGGGAAATTTAAAATATCTATGATATATCTTTAAAATATAAGGTTGAAGAAAACTGCATGATGTTTTGAGATTTTTTTCATACAAACTGGAAATCCATTTTTAACAGCCATTTTATGAGAGTAAGGACCATTGTTTTTTAAAAAAGACAATATTTTTGTCTTCTAATCATAGTAACTGTTTCCCAGACAGCATTAATTTAACAATTCAACAATTACTATAAAATTCCTCTTTACATTTTTTATAAATAATGAATCAATCTAAACATAAACAAGAGAGACAGATAAATGAACATAGGAAAACTACAA
>JAQQAC010014109.1:0-22418 GCA_029783875.1 Phataginus tricuspis | reverse complement strand
CATAGATATCACCTCCTAAAGTTTCCTCCTGCTCCCTTTATTATTATTATTATTTTTTTGGTGGGAAAAACATTTAACATAATACCTACCTTGTCAGCAAATTTTAAGTATACAGTACAGTGTCATTAGCTATAGTACTATGCTACATAGTAGATTTCCAACACTTATTCCTCTTGCATAATTGAATCTTTGTAAACCTTCACCACTGGCCTCACATTATCCTTCCCCCCGCCCACTGGCCATCACCATTCTTCTCTCTGCTTCTAGGAGTTTGACTGTTTTAGATTCCACATGTAAGTGAGATCATGCAGTATTTGTCTTTTTGTGTCTGTTGTAGCCCACTTGTAGTTTTTTTTCTTTCTCCTAGGCTTAGGATATTTCTCTTAATTATATACATTATATTCTTATTTTTCTCTTAAATTTTTTTATTTTAAAATATTTTTAAACTTTAGAAAAGCTGTAAGTATTAAGTAACTTTTTTCCTTAAACCCTTTCAGAGTAAGTTGAAATGATACTTTACCATCCTCAAATACCTTAGTCTGTATTTCCTATGAAAAGGATATTCTTCTACATTTCCAAAATACAATCATCAAAATCAAGGCATTGACATTGATATATGACTCCCATCTAATTCTCTGACCCCTTCAAAGTTTCATCAGTTGTCTTAATAGTGTCTTTCATAATAAAAGAATTGGTTCAGAATCATACACTGCACTTCATTATCACAATCTTTTAGTCTAATTTCATCTGGAATCCTCAGTCTATATTGACTTTGAAACTTTTTAAGATTACAGGCAGCTTATTTTTTAGTATATCCCTCATTTGTATTTATTTGATCTTTATGAAAAAATATCAGTTTATGTGTTTTTGGTAGAAATATCACAGACATGATTCTATGTTCTTTTTATTGAATCCTGTCAGGTGTTACACAGTTTCTATTTGCTCCTTTACCAGTGACGTTGATTTGAATTTCTTCATTGAGGTGGTGTTTATTAGACTTATTCATGGTGGAGTTCCCCTTTTTTTCTTATACTTCGTATGTATTTTGTGGGGAGGTACTTTGAGGTTTTGTAAATATCCCATTCCTTATTAAATTTTATCCACTATTTTAACATCCATTGATATTTAATTAGGAGCTAAGTTGATTATTACTATGACAGTTGTCAAATGATTTTTCTAATTTTGTTACTTTTTCTACATTTATAAGTTCATTTTGTATTGTAAGAAAAACCTTTCCTTCTCTCCCTTTAATTTATATCACTATAGTCTCATAGACTCCAATGTTATTTAATGAGTTACAACCTGTTACTATCATGATTTATTTTGATGCTCAAATTGACCCGGATTTGGTACATGAGACTCCTTCAAGCTGAATTCTTTGCCCTCTTAACATCTCTCTGTCACTTTTCCAGTCTTTTAAAAATTTACTGGCACAGGATTCCAGGATTGTTTTGTACCTTCTCTGCTCTAGCTATTTATCCAAGGAACCTTTCCTCCTATAGGGGAGAATGGCATTTATTTTTATTTCTTTCTTTCTTTTCATATGCAATAGTAATTTCCTTATTTATTTCTTTATTATTGTTTTTATTTGGGTATCATTAATATACCATCACAGGAGCAACATGTGGTTACAAGATTTCCCCCATTATCAAGTCCCCACCACATACCTCATTGCAGTCACTGTCCATCAGCATAGTAAGATGCTATCTATAGTCACTACTTGTCCTCTCTATGCTATACTGCCTTCCCCATGCGTCCCCATGTTATGTGTGCTAATAGTAATGCCCCTTATTCCCCTTCTCCCTCCCTTCCCACCCACACTCCCTAGTCCCTTTCCCTTTGGTAACTGTTAGTCTATTCCTGAGTTCTGTGAGTCTGCTGCTGTTTTGTTCCTTCAGTTTTTGCTTTGTTCTTATGCTCCACAGATACGTGAAACCATTTGGTACTTGTCTTTCTCTGCCTGGCTTATGTCCCTGAGCATAATACCCTATAGCTCCATCCATGTTGTTGCAAATGGTAGGGTTTGTTTTCTTCTTATAGCTGAATAATACTCCATTGTGTATATGTATCACCTCTTCTTTATACATTCATCTACTGATGGACATTTAGGTTGCTTCCATTTCTTGGCTATTGTAAATAGTGCTGCAATAAACATAGGGGTGCATCTGTCTTTTTGAAACTGGGATCCTAAATTCTTAGGGTAAATTCCTAGGACTGGAATTCCTGGCTCAAATGGTATTTCTATTTTTAGTTTTTTGAGGAACCTCCATACTGCTTTTCACAATGGTTGAACTAATCTACATTCCCACCAGCAGTGTAGGAGGGTTCCCCTTTCTCTGCATCCTAGCCAGCATTTGTTGTTCCTAGTCTTTTCTATGTTGGCCATCCTAACTGGTGTGAAGAGATATCTCATGGTGGTTTTAATTTGCATTTCCATGATAATAAGTGATGTGGAGCATCTTTTCAAGTGCCTGTTGGCCATCTGAATTTTTTCTCTGGAGAAGTGTCTGTTCATATCCTCCACCCATTTTTTAAAAGGGTTATTTGTTTTTTGGGTGTTGAGGCATGTGAGTTTTCTTTATATATTTTAGATGTTAACCCCTTGTTGGATACATCATTTACAAATATATTCTCCCATACTGTAGGATGCCTTTTTGTTCTGCTGATGGTGTCCTTTGCTGTACAGAAGCTTTTTAGCATGATGTAGTCCCATTTGTTCAATTTTTTATTTTGTTTCCCTTGCCCAACAATATGCGTTCAGGAAAAAGTTGCTTATGTTTATATTCAAGAGATTTTTGCCTATGTTTTCTATTAAGACTTTTATGGTTCCATGACTTACATTCAGGTCTTTGAACCATTTTGTTAATTTCTCTCATGAGTGTCTTGTAGTTTTCAGGGTATAGGTCTTTCACTTCCTTGGGTAGGTTTACTCCTATTTTATTCTTTTTGATGCAATTGTGAATGGAATTGTTTTCCTGATTTCCCTTTCTGCTAGGTCATCAATAGTGTATAGGAATGCAACAGAGTTCTGTGTATTAAATTTGTATCCTGCAACTTTGCTGAATTCAGATATTGGATCTAGTAGTTTTGCAGTGGATACTTTAGAGTTTTTTATGTACAATATCATGTCATCTGCAAACAGGGACAGTTTGACTTCTTCCTTGCCAATCTGGAAGCCTTTTATTTCTTTGTGTTGTCTGATTGCCGTGTCAAGGACCCCTAGAACTATGTTGAATAAAAGTGGGGAGAGTGGGCATCCTTGTCTTGTTCCCAATCTTAAAGGAAAAGCTTTCAGCTTCTCGCTGTTAAGTATAATGTTGGCTGTGGGTTTGTCATATATGGCCTTTATTATGTTGAGGTACTTGCCCTGTATACCCATTTTGTTGAGAGTTTTAATCATGAATAGATGTTGAATTTTGTCAAATGCTTTTTCAGCATCAATGAGATGATCATGTGGTTTTTGTCCTTCCTTTTGTTGATGTGGTGGATGATGTTGATGGATTTTCAAATGTTGTACCATCCTTGCATCCCTGGAATAAATCCTACTTGATCATAATGGATGGTCTTTTTGATGTATTTTTGAATTCAGTTTGCTAATATTTTTTGAGTATTTTTGCATCTATGTTGATCGGGGATATTTTCTTTTTTTGTGGTGTCTTTGCCTGGTTTTGGTATTAGAGTAATACTTCCCTTGTAGAATGGGTTTGGGAGTATTCCCTCCTCTTCTACTTTTTGGAAAACTTTAAGGAGGATGGATATTAGGTCTTCACTAAATGTTTGATAAAATTCAGCAGTGAAACCATCTGGTCTATGATCTTAGGTAATTTTTTGATTACCAGTTTAATTTTGGTGCTGGATATTGGTCTGGTCAGATTTTCTGTTTCTTCCTGGGTCAGCCTTGGAAGGTTGTATTTTCCTAGAAAGTTGTCCATTTCTTCTAGGTTATCCAGTTTGTTAGCGTATAATTTTTCATAGTATTCTCTCACAAATCTTTGTATTTCTGTGGTGTCTATAGTGATTTTTCCTTTCTCATTTCTGATTCTGCTTATTTGTGTAGTCTCTCTTTTTTTCTTGGTAAATCTGGCTAGGGGTTTATCTATTTTGTTTATTTTCTCAAAGAACCATCTCCTGCTTTCATTGATTCTATTGTTTTATTCTTCTCCATTTTATTTATTTCTGCTTTAATCTTTATTATGTCCCTCCTTCTACTGACTTTGGACTCATTTGTTCTTCTTTTTCTAGTTTCGTCAATTGTGAGTTTAGACTGTTCATTTGGGATCGTTCTTTCCTGAGTTAGGCCTGTATTGCAATATACTTCTGTCTTAGCACGGCCTTTGCTATGTCCCATAGATTTTACGGTGTTGAATTATTGTTGTCATTTGTCTCTGTATATTGCTTGATCTCTGTTTATCCATTGATTATTTAAGAGAATGTTATTAAGCCTCCATGTATTTGTGGGCTTTTTTGTTTTGTTTGTGTAATTTATTTCTAGTTTCATACCTTGTGATCTGAGAAGCTGGTTGGTACAATTTCAATCTTTTTTAATTTACTGAGGCTCCTTTTGTGGCCTAGTGTATGATCTATTCTTGAAAATGTTCTATGTGCACTTGAGAAGAATGTGTATCCTGTTGCTTTTGGATCGAGTATTCTGAGATGTCCGTTAGGTCCATGTGTTCTAATGTGTTGTTCAGTGCCTCTCTCTTCTTACTTATTTTCTCTCTTGTTGATCTGTCCTTTGGAGTGAGTGGTGTGTTGAAGTCTCCTAAAATGAATGCATTGCATTCTATTTCCCCCTTTAATTCTGTTAGTATTTGTTTCCCATATGTAGGTGCTCCTGTGTTGGATTCATAGATACTTATAATAGTGATATCCTCTTGTTGGACTGACCACTTTATCATTATGTAATGTCCTTTGTCTCTTCTTGCTTTCTTTGTTTTGAAGTCTATTTTGTCTGATACAAGTACTGCAACTCCTGCTTTTTTCTCCCTATTAATTGCATGAAATCTCTTTTTCCATCCCTTTACTTTCAGTCTGTGTATGTCTTTGGGTTTGAAGTGAGTCTCCAGTAGGCAGCACATAGACTGGGCTTGTTTTTTATCCATTCAGTGCCTCTACATCTTTTGATTGGTACATTCAGACCATTTACATTTTGCCCCGGCCCGCAGGGCTGGTTATTAGTGGGTCTCGAGGAGGATCCCTGTACCTAAAGGATGGGACGGAGAGAGAGAGATGGAGGCCAAGCAAATTGTCAAGGCTTCGTTTATTTGTAAAAAAGGTAGGGAATATATAGCACCTTAAGGGGTGTGGTAAGGAGTGGCTTCTTCTGGTTGGTTGACCATTATGATAATGAGGTAGCTTACAAAGTCTAATCATACACCGAGTTGTGCACATGCGCAGTAGTCTTTGACGTAAGCAACGGACCTGGTTGAGGACTCTTAGCGGGAAGCTGTGGCGGGAAACTGACCAAGAAGAAGTAAACAACAAGATGGAGTCTTTAAAACAAAATGGAGTCCCATTGTTCTGGTATAAATCTATTCTATATGCTAACTATAAGGGTTAGGTTAGTTTCTTAAGTAATGAAACATAGAATACAGGATGAAACTGAGTTGGGCTAAGATCTTTAAGCTTTCTGTGCCAGTGCAAAGTCCAAGGTGGTCACCAACAACATTTAGGTTGATTATCGATAGGTATGTACTTACTGCCATTGCAGGCTTTAGATTCGTGGTTACCAAAGGTTCAACTGTAATTCCCTTACTATCTAACAGTCTAATTTAACTCACTTAGTATGCTCTTACAAACACAACCTAAAGGTTCTTTTTTTTCCTCCTTTTTCTTTCTCCTCCATTCTTTATATATTAGATATCATATTCTGTACTCTTTGTCTATCCCTCGATTGACTTTGGGGTTAGTTGATCTGACTTTGCATCTGCTCAGTAATTAATTGTTCTTTCTTTGCTGTGGTTTTATTTCCCCTGGTGACAGCTATTTAGCCTTAGGAATACTTCCATCTATAGCAGTCCATCCAAAATTCACTGTAGAGGTGGTTTTTGGGAGGTAAATTCTCTCAGCTTTTGCTTATCTGAAAGTTGTTTAATCCCTCCTTCAAATTTAAATGATAATCTTGCTGGGTAGAGTATTTTTGGTTCAAGGCCCTTCTGCTTCATTGCATTAAATATATCATGCCACTCTCTTCTGGCCTGTTAAGATTTCTGTTGAGAAGTCTGATGATAGCCTGATGGGCTTTCCTTTGTATGTGATCTTATTTCTCTCTCTGGCTGATTTTAATAGTCTTTCCTTATCCTTGATCTTTGCCATTTTAATTACTATATGTCTTGGTTTTGTCTTCCTTGAGTCCCTTGCGTTGGGAGACATGTGCACCTCCATGGCCTGAGAGACTATCTCCTCCCCTGGAGTGGGGAAGTTTTCAGCAACTACCTCCTCAAAGACACTTTCTATCCATTTTTCTCTCTCTTCTTCTTCTGGTACCCCTATAATGCAAATATTGTTCCATTTGGATTGGTCACACAGTTCTCTCAATATTCTTTCATTCTTAGAGATCCCTTTTTCTCTCTGTGCCTCAGCTTCTTTGTTTTCGTCTTCTCTAATTTCTATTCGATTTACTGTCTCTTCTACTACACCTGATCTGTTTTTAAATCTCTCCATTATATGTTTCATTTCAGATATGGAATTTCTTAATGATTGAATCTCATTTCTAAATTCGACCCTGAGTTCTTGAATATTTTTCTGTACCTGCATGAGCACGTTTATGATTTCTATTTTGTCCCAAATCTCCAAACTATTTTCTAATATACTTACTGAAAAAAAAAGTCTGCATAAGAAGTGGACCTAAACAGTTCTAACCCATGTTGTTCAAAAGTCAACTGTATATAGAAAAAAGTTTGGAAAGATCAGCACTTAATTTTTTAGATGTACTTCATTGTCTTAAGATTACAGGATCCTGAATCTCTTAGGATGAGTGTGTGCTTTAAAATAAAAACAAGCAAATTTTATTTTAAAATAACTTCTCATCATTTGCTTTTCATTACTTCAATTTGCAAAAGGCAGCACCAAAACATTATGCACCTATAAAAAAGTGTATATAAAAGAGACTTCACTTTTGAAAAGTGCATAATGTTGCAAAGAGACAAAGTTGTTATGTTTTAATTAGAAAAGAGTGTAAGATAGTATAGCATATTGCCCAATGTGTATGATACAACAGGAAATTGCTGGAGGAGGTCAGGAAAAGTAAGAATGGATGTTGCCTTGAGTTATTGAGAAAAATTTCATGGAAAGAAGACATGCTTAGCTTGGGTCTTAATGATGACTGTGGTTGAAAAGTTGGGGAGAAAGGGAAATCATACAAAAACAGTGCTATATTATGGAAGGAATTGATATTGTGTTTTAGGCCAACTCCAGCTAATTTTAGAAGACATCATGGGGGGTCAGAGAAAGAAGGTATTATCTAGATTATCTCCCATACTTAGAATGTGCCAGATGTTTTATCATCGCAGATATATAAATGAAAACATGTCCTTGAAAAGAAAATTTTAAGACTGATTTTGGTTGTTAAGATTAATATCAGAAAGTTTTTTTTTGCATAGCTTAGATATTCTCCCAAAGAAAAATGTAATTGAAAACAATTTATATAAGTAAGAAAAAAAACAACATTGGCCTGTTTATTTAAACTAGCCTTTTCTTCTCCTCCCCAACAATGCATGTTCCAAGAAATTAAATATAGAAGTCTTTTCTGTGTTACAAACTTAGTATATTATTTCTTGGAGAATAAAAGTCAATTTAATTAATAAGATGTAAATTTCTTTTCATTTCTTGAATTTGGGCAAACTTCTTGCACTCAAGTGGAAAGGATTTATGTTCCTTATTGATTGCACAGAGAAACCACTTTTTATATTAAGTTGTATTACATAGGGTACTGGATTCAACAAACAGATTTTATTTTTCATTTAGTTATGGACCTTTCAACTGTGAATTGAAAGTTTCTCTAGGTTCCAAGAAGAAGATTTTCCTATATCTTTTAACTTTAATTTGGAAAAGCTCAGAGCACCTCTGCTGTAGAATTAATATTCCTAATAAATTTGTACTATATTATTTATTAAACCGCAGCAGGTCAGAGCATTCTATGTAGAGCATTTCTTTAAACATTAAGATAAATTTAAATAGTATTCTGGTAAACAAATTGTCTCTAGACTTGTCTTCTGTTTTAAATCAAATATATTCTCAATAATTTGGTCTCAGCTGTTCTCTGCCTATAACAGTCATATAATAAACATTTGTATATTTCTTCAGTATTTTTCCCACTTAGGACCTAGTACATGGCAGAACTGATTAGAAAAGTACATCCAAGTCCCATACTTAATAGAAAAAAAAATTCCCCTATATGTCAAGAAAGTTGTACAGACTTAAAATACTGCATAGAACACTAAACAGCTTTGTTTCAGTGATTTCACTTGTGAAGATTTTGCTGCAATTACTTGAATATATAACTTTTCTTTTTTCTCCCCTTAATGGAAAAATGAAAACAGTCCAAGCATATGGTGAAATATTAAGTTGAGTGTGACGTCCCTGCTCCAATTTAAATGTCCTCAAGGAAAATTAAGTGATGCTGATTGTAGTTTCAAGTTCCTATTGTGCTGCAGCACTAAATGAGAAAAATGAAATCTGTTTTTAGACCCTTTATAACCTAGTCGTGCAATGGAGCTTTCAGTTGGCTCGACTTCATACAAAGAAGTCGTAATTGGGCTGCATTTTGCTTTCTCTATTTATGCGCTGTTCAGTGAAGCCGTCTGGGGAATGACTACTCAGCGTAGCCATGTTTCTGTCAAAGGATCTAAAAAAGAAAAAAAATGGGAAGAAACCTCTGGCGTAGAACACGCTAATCAATATGTAATGATATGGCTGGATCAATGACTTCTAATTTTTGAACAAATCCCTAAATTCAAGATAATTCTGTTTTATTCATGAGTATCACATTTTATTTCAGATAAGTTTATGGTTAATGGCATCTTCAGTCTGCAAATGTGATGCTGGCCACAGTTTCCTTTCCTAACAATAGAGGCTCTGACTCCTCCTTCCCACTGCGAGGAGTTTTCATGCGCACTGTATAGCATCACTCCAGGGAAAAGGTACACATTCATGAGGTAGCAAGCGTCACAACTTGTGAAGATGCAACATCTTTCATTTAGTCATTTTTTTTAAAGCTTTTTACATTTATAGAGATAAAACCTAAGTTATCTTTTTGTATGTGAACTACTAGAAAACAGCCGATGCTGGAGGCTCCTGCAGGCCGGGTCCTGTGCGTGGCTCTGCGCGTGCGCTTTCACTGCGGGTTAGGGGCACTTTCCCTTCCTCCATCCTTTCCTTTTCTCTTCTTTACTGTCTTATTCCTTCTTTCCTCTCTCCCGCTCCTTCCTTTCAACTCTCTTTTTGAGAACTTTAAGAAATTATTATAAAATTAATTCAGGCTTATTTTGGAAACTCAATAAAAATGAAAAAATGGAAGATAAAAATGGCATTCCTCAAAATCAACCATCACTAATGTTTTCATATATTTCCCTTCAATCTTCTTACCAAATATTTTGTTTTACAAAGTTGACAAAATAATATACGTACAATTTTATGTCTCACTTTTTCACTTATGTCAAATACAGTTTTATTAAAAGCTCTTTAAAAGTGTTACTTAAATTAGGACCTGCCCACCACTCTGCAGACCAGTAGAGAAATAAAAGCCTGAAGGCCTCAAAAAAAAAGTACGACTTAAACTATTTGTCTGCACAAATACGTGCACTTTACTAAAAGCTTAGAAAAGGCTGCATGCTTTCAGCATTTACTCTCCTTTCTCTTTTATAATTTTAATCTTTTGCTTTCAATCACATCAATCTCTAGCAACTGAAAGCATATACAATTGTCTTCCATTTTAAACGTATCATTTTATAATGTTTTGTCCCACTCTAATTTACTGCCCTTTTTCTTTCTCCTGGAAGTCAACCTCTTATTCACTTTTAAAGCCATTCTCTTCAGTCTCCTGCTTCCATAAGTCTATACAACTTGCTCTGGAAAATGGCACTATCGACAGCTGGCTCACTCAATCCGCAGTTTTTCTGCCCTCTGATCTGTGCCCCACACCTTCTGGAGGGCCACTCCTCCTCTGCCCACCCCTTAGTGTGCTGGTGTCTCCTGGGCTCCATTCTTGCTTCTCTTCTCAGCCTTCCACTCCCATCCTCTCCTGTGATTACACCACAACCCATATGTCCATTACACTCAGGTACAAACTTCACGCCCAACATTCTCTCCACGGGCTATTATCATTTAGATGTTCCTCAAACAATTCCAATTTTTTTATTTGTAAATGCTGCTATTGCCTCTCTCTCTGCTTTGTTTTTCTCTTGGATTCCCCCTCTCACCTTCCTGGTTCCAGAGTCAGAATACTGGGAATCATCTTTGCTCCTTCATCTCACTCATCTCATCCCCTCTACTCAGCAAGTCATAAAGTCCTGAAAGAGAACCACCATCACACCACCCATGTCCGCCTCTCCTATTTTCTCCAAAGTCACTGCCTCAACCTAGTCGTGATATTGTCAGCCTGTCAACTTCAGGTTCCCACTACTCTGTCTCTCCTTTTCACTAATGCTAGTGATATTCAGTCTGTTTGCCAATCACCTACTCGAATTTCAAGACTTAGATTAAAGGTCACTCCATGAAAATTTTGCTGACTGTCATCTTCCCAATGTTAAGTTGAGTACTCTAACCTTCATGATACTCTGCCATTCTGTGCGTACCCTTTCTCAGCGCACCTACAATCATATTGTCTGTACATGTCTTTCTCTCTGCTTTAGACTGTAATCCACCATAAGGCAGGGATGATGTTTATAAAAGCATGTCTTATTTGTATTTTCTGTGCATGGAACATAGGAGATATGTAATGAATGAACAAGTGGTTGAACTTATAAGTTTTAACCTTCTCATTTAAGTATTTTAAAATATTTTCAACTTACTGCTTATGTATAATTCTGTACACTATTTCTAAATCTCTATTTGGACTTTGCATTCTTTCCTATGGAAGAAGTAAATCCCCAGGAGTAGAATTATTGGGACAAAGAGTATGAATATTTTGAACATTCTTGACACATATTGCCCAAATATGTATCAGTTTTTAATGTTTTTAACAGTTTAATCTAAAGTGAAATCATAGATCCTAATTTCCTACTGTGAGTTATTTTTGAGTTGGGTACTATTCAGTTTCTATTTGCAAACTGGCACAGCAACACGCTGAAGTTAGTGATATCAAATTCCCTCCTGTCGCCCAATGCCATGGGAAGTATGGAAGGTAGCATTTCAATATAAGCCAAACAGGCAATGTATAAAAGCTTAAGATTTTTTCTTTCTTTTTCTTTTGTCACAGTCTAATAAATTCCTGGTGAACTTTGATTATTAAGACACAGTGGAAGACCTACCTTTTTAACCTTCCTTTCTGAATAGACTATTGACTCAACTTAAACTGCTTTTTAAAAATTCAGTATGTGCATCTGGGGAGTTAGCTACCCCTGTGCTTTACAGGAAGGTTGTGAGGATTAATACCTTTATAGAGCATTATGTGCCTCTTGGATGAAAGGTTTGGTATAAAATACAACTCTGGTATTGTATTTAAAAGTGAACTTTCTTTGGGGAAAGAAAAAGACTTCCACAGTAACTTTTGGTTAAAAGTTATGTACTACAGCACTTTCTTCCAAAAGCGATCTCCAAGAAAGTCTTGAAAAACTGTACACCTTGCCTTGTGCTGATTGATGCAGCATAAAGGAGAAGTGATATGGACTCACTTCCCTCCATCTGTTTTAAACCCAGTATGGCCTTAGCTCATCTTTAGAAGCACTGAGTTTATTGCTGTATTTTACTTGTGTTTTGAATGATTTCTAGATTGATTTTAGTTGTTTAATTGGAACTGAATTCATGTGGATGATTCTCTGGCAGACTTCTCTTTTTTTTACAGACCAGATCCCATGTGATCAGGAACACAGGGGATTTTGGTAGCCATGGTAACCACATCATAAACCTTGATGGATGGCAGGTGCTTTAAGCACGTCAACTATTACAACCTATGGGCATTAGGTTGTGTTCTGCCAAGAAAGACATTGGCCCAGATAGATCATAAAACAAAAAGAACCTTTACTTTTGATTTGGCAGTGAGCACATAACAGACATGTGCTAACGAGGACAAGGACGTAATGAAAGTGGATGAAGATTACTCTGATAAATACTCCTAAAAGGGAGAAACCTGGGGCCAAAGCAGAGAGTGTGGTTTAAATGGAAGGCAATGTTTTCATTCTTTACTTTTTTATTTTTTTGTTATTATTAATGTACAATTACATGAGCAATATTATAGTTACTAGACCCCCTATTATCAAGTCCCCACCATATAACCCATTGGAGTCACTGTCCATCAACATAGTAAGATGCTATAGAATCAGTACTTCTCTTCTCTGTGTTATACTGCCTTCCCCATATCCCACTACATTATGTGTGCTAATTGTAATACCCCTTTTTCCCCCTTATCCCTCCCTTCCCAGCCATCTTTTCCAGTTCCTTTCCCTTCGGTAACTGTTAGTCCATTATTGGGTTCTGTGAGTCTGCTGCTGTTTTGTTCCTTCAGTTTTTTCTTTGTTCTTATACTCCAGAGATGACTGAAATCATTTGATATTTGTCTTTCTCTGCCTGGCTTATTCACTGAGCATAATACTTCCTAGCTCCATCCATGTTGTTGCAAATGGTAGGATTTGTTTTCTTCTTATGGCTGAATAATATTCCATTGTGTATATGTACCACATCTTCTTTATCCATTCATCTACTGATGGACACTGAGGTTGCTTCCATTTCTTGGCTATTGTAAATAGTGCTGCAATAAACATAGGGGTGCATCTGTCTTTTTGAAACTGGGCTGCTGCATTCTCAGGGTAAATTCCTAGGAGGGGGATTCCTGGGTCAAATGGTATTTCTATTTTGAGTTTTTTGAGGAACCTCCATACTGCTTTCCACAATGGTTGAACTAATTTGCATTCCCACCAGCAGTGTAGGAGGGTTCCCTTTTCTCCACATCCTCGCCAACATTTGTTGTTTGTGTTTTGGATGTTGGCCATCCTAACTGGTGTGAGGTGATATCTCATTGTGGTCTTAATTTGCAATTCTCTGATGATTAGCGACATGGAGCATCTTTTCATGTGCCTGTTGGCCATCTGAATTTCTTCTTTAGAGAAGTGTCTGGTCAGATCCTCTGCCCATTTTTTTATTGGCTTATTTGCTTTTTGTTTCTTGAGATGTGTAAGCTCTTTATATAATTTGGGTGTCAACCCATTATAGGATATGTCATTTATGAATACATTCATACTGTAGGATGTCTTTTTGTTCTATTGATGGTTTCCTTTGCTGTACAGAAGCTTTTTAGTTTGATATAGTCCCACTTGTTCATTTTTGCTTTTGTTTCCCTTGCCCGGGGAGATATGTTCATGAAGCAGTTGCTCATATTTATGTCCAAGAGATTTTTGCCTATGTTTTTTTCTAAGAATTTTATTGTTTCATGACTTACATTCAGGTCTTTGATCCATTTTGAGTTTACTTTTGTGTATGGGATTAGACAATAATCCAGTTTCATTCTCTTACATGTAGCTGTCCAGTTTTGCCAACACCAGCTGTTGAAGAGGCTGTCATTTCCCCATTGTATATCCATGGCGCCTTTATCATATATTAATTGACCATATATGCTTGGGTTTATATCTGGGCTCTCTATTCTGTTCCATTGGTCTATGGGTCTTTTCTTGTGCCAGTACCAAATTGTCTTGATTACTGTGGCTTTGCGGTAGAGCTTGAAGTTGGGAAGCGTAATCCCCCCAGCTCTATTCTTCCTTCTCAGGATTGCTTTGGCTATTTGGGGCCTTTTGTGGTTCCATAGGAATTTTAGAACTATTTGCTCTAGTTCACTGAAGAATGCTGTTGGTATTTTGATAGGGATTGAATTGAATCTGTAGATTGCTTTAGGCAGGATGGCCATTTTGGCAATATTAATTCTTCCTATCTAGGAGCACAGGATGTGTTTCCATTTATTGGTATCTTCTTTAATTTCCCTCATGAGTGTCTTGTAGTTTCAGAGTATAAGTCTTTCACTTCCTTGGTTAGGGTTATTCCTAGGGATTTTATTCTTTTGGATTCAATTGTGAATGGAATTATATTCCTGATTTCTCTTTAATGTTCTCATTCTTTACCCTGTAAGTGCATCTGTTAGCAAAACTGTGTTTGTGTGTTATCTGTGAGTCCCAATACCCTGAGTTGTGTGTGGGTCACCAGTCAAATTGGGGGGTCAATTCTAAGTTCAGAACTTTAAAAAATTATAGTGTATTTATCCAAAGATGGGATTTCTTTTGATGACTCGAGGGCCGAGAATGAGGTAGCCTGTCATTCTGTTAGATGACAGAATGAGGAATCAAAGTTATTCACATGAACTGAAGGTGGTATAACCCATGAAAATGTGGTTCGAATCTGGCAGAATGATTTCAGAGATGCGCAGAGTGGTCACACTTAAGGACAAGCATTTTAGAGAACCAGTGAATGTGCAAAGGAGACTCAAAGTGCCCAAGGGCCCATAACAGCAAGGAGTATATTTAGAAGACTGGGTTACCGAGTGGTGCTTAATAAACCAAGAAATTTGGAAACCGGTAGGTTTGGATTGAGTAACAAACACAATCCATGAGGTAGTTCCAGAGGACTGTATAGCACAGGGTCAAAGGTAGTATGGAAAGAGGCAAAATTAACAACGGCCTCCAGAGTGTGCCTTCGTGCTATGGAGCTCCAGGCCAGCTGTTCTCTGGGCTATAGGAACAAACTACCAATGGAATATGAGATACCTCAAGAAGACATTTCTGGAGGATGAATTCTTTTAGTTCTAGAAAACCTTTCTTGGGGAAGATTTTGAAATCCTCCTCCTCAAGGTTTTTTAAAAACAGGATGGTAATTTTGTTGTGTTTTTGAAAGAGGGAGAGAACCCAGGTTCTGTGCATCCCAAACCCTCTTCAACAGTCTTTAATCATGTTTTAATTTCTGATGGAGAAAACATAACATTCTCAATTTTTTCTGAGAGACTGGCCTGTAAAATTACATGGAGTGCAAATCCACTGAGTCTAATTCATCATTTACTCAAAACTCCTAAGTCTCATGAGATTTCAGTGGGCCCAGGCATTGTGATAAATGGCCTTTTTGGATATCCTTAATTAACTTGAGTTGGTAATTTTTCTTTTTACTTCTCTCTTTACAGCCTTTTCCATATTTAGTTGAGGCATTTATATGAGAAATGTATCAAATATTCCAGCTCTGTCATAATATGAATGATTAGAAAAGCTTTTCTGACAGTTTGAAAAGTTATAGAAGAGACCAAAGTTGTTCCAAACTAATACAGTATTTTCTTGGACGAAAGTCAATTATTTTATTTGTTGCAATTATTTTGAATAGTTTGGTCTCAATTGGGGTTATGTTGGCTTATGTAACATAAGACATTTGAAGTAACTGAAATTAAAAATAATCTATGCATAGGCAACGAGAAAACCTTGTGGAATTAGACGGGGATGAGTACAGCCGAGCCTCAGCAAAGGACCAGAGTCCGGCACAGGGATCATGTCCGGTGCCCGGGCATTTGGTGTCTACACGCTCACTCACTTCTCTCTGTGTACCTGGGCTCACATGTGATATTCTTTGCATGTGACCAAGGTAATTGATATAAAAGCCTTGAGTTCAGCGGAAGATGGCGACATAAGTGGACTGGTGGAAAAATTCCTCCCAACATTATTAACGAAAATACAGCAAATACAACTATCCCTAAAAGAGAGACCAGAATACACAGGAAAGTGCGCAGTGTACGGAGCTCCGGCGGTCAGCCACTCCGGAGAGAGGACTCAGCACCCAGCGAGACCAGAGTGCTTCTCCACCCCAGCACTCCGGCGGGAGTCCCGGCAAGGCGGGTAAGGTACGGAGCCACAACCCCGGCGGACCGAGCGCTCCTCCCCCCCAGAGCTCTGGCGGTCAGACACTCCAGAGAGAGGACTCGGCACCCAGCGAGGCAGGACAGAACCGCGACCCAGTGAGACCAGAGCGCTCCTCCACCCCAGCACTCCGGTGGGAGTCCCAGCAAGGCGGGTAAGGTACAGAGCCGCGACCCCGGAGGGACCGAGCGCTCCTCTCCCCCAGCGCTCCAGCAGGAGGAGAGGATTCAGAGCCCGGAGGGAGTGGAAGTCTGCGCCGGGAGCGCCGACACACAGCCGGCGGTGTAGCGGAGATTGGAGAGACAGAGCGCACAGGGTCCCAGCCCTGAACGTGCAAGTTGCCCGTGGCAGGCTCCGGGAAGGAAAGAGAAGGTAAAAAAAAAAAAAAGAGGGAAGAAAAGTGCGCGCTCTTTCTCAGCGGTCATAAAGAGACAGGAGCTCAGTAGAGGGGCTGGATAGTCCCGCAAGCTGAGCCCAGCACGCTGGGAGTCCTGGGGAGCTTTGGAAGCCTCAGCTGGCGACTGGGAAAGGGTGACTGCTATTAAGACCCCCACAGAGATAAACAGCTTCTCATTCATTCCCAATCCAGCCAGAGCTATAGGGGGCCTTGCGGAGCAGGGCGGCCATGGCTCTGGAATAGTGGAGCAACAGCGCCACCTACAGCATTCACACAGAACCCACTCCCAGGGGCCTTTTTTTTTTTCTTTTTCGTTATTGGTTTTTTTCTCCCCTTTCTTTTCCTTTTTTTTTTTCTTTCCCTCTCTTTCAGCAGCCTCCCATTCACTCTCACCCCGGCCACAGCTTTAAAGGGCCGTGTGGAGCGATGTGGCCACGGCTCTGGAAAAGTGGAGCAATAGCGCCACCAACAGCATTCACACAGAAACCACCCCCGGAGGGCGTTTTTTTGTTTGTTTGATTTTTGTTCTTTTTTGTTGTTGTTGTTTTTTCTTTTACGTGTTGCTGCTTTTTCTTTTTCTTTCTTTTCCTTTTTCCCTCTATCTTTTTACTTTTTTTATTAGTAGAAGTATTTTTTTTCTTCTTCTCTTTGTTTTCTTTTTTCTTTTCTCTCCTCTCTTCTCTTTCCTTTTTAAAGTCATAAAGAGCCCAGCGGACATATGTGACAACTACCAACAACTAATTCTATAGTCATGAGAAGACAGAAGAATATGATGCAGACAAAGCTTCAGACAAACACCACACCAGAGAAAGAATCTGAAGGAATCGACATGCATAGTCTTCCAGAAAAAGAATTCAGAATAAAAGTCATAGCCATGCTGATGGATCTACAGAAACATGTGCAAGAGCTGAGAGAGGAAGTGAGGGAAGTGAGGAAATATCGGGGTTTTCAGCCTCTCTCCCACCGGTCCTGCTCTCGGTCAGGACTACAGCTCTTTGTGTTACAAGCTCTTTCTGTTGCAAGCTCTTTCCGTAACCTTCTGAGGAAGGGAGGGAGAGGGGCTCGCCCCAATAGGCAGAGCAAGGGAGGTAAGCACCACTGTCTGCCCGTTCCCGCAGCCTCCGGCGCTCGGCGCCGCCGCCGCTGGCCGCTGACCTTTCGCCGGAGACAATCAGACGTGACAGGAAGTTCACTCGAAGGAAGAACTCGTTTATTGGGGCTCAGGGCATGGGATATATAGGGTGAAGTCTCTCCTGGTCGGTCACCTATGCTAATAAGGTGACTTTCACTTTTCCAAATCACTCACAGAGTTGTGCGCATGCGCAGCTGTCTCTGACATAAGAAGCGGACCGGAGTGGGCGCAGCTAAACCTCAGGGGGCTTTCGGCGGCCACCCCTGCAGCGCGGCTGAGTTCTCAGTGGCCATCTTTGTGGCATGGCTGAGATTCAAAGGCAGTTCCCAGCAGCCACCCTCGTGGCGAGGCTGAGATTCAAAGGCAGTTCCCCACATTTCCCCCTTTTTGTTTTTGTATGAGCATGAGAGATGCCATCCTGTACTCGAGGATGTGCCTGTCTTAGGTTGTCCCCATCTTTCAGGAGATCTTACCCGTCATTGACTACCATCCTAGCACTTCCAGTAATGACATTCTCAAGAGGTCGCTTGCACCTCTCTGTAGGACTGTAGATGCCCATGAACGCTCTGGGGTATGGGGAACTCCTTCTTCAATAATATCTGTTGCTGTTGATATGATCTTTACCACCGCACGAGCATGAAAATAACTGATGACATTATAATTATTATACCTACTAAACAAACTTAATTATTTCTTCCCATACTCTGGTAAAAAAAGGAAAGAAGCAGAGGGTAAGAAAACAGGGCTGCAAAGATGTCCTTGTTGAAGGCTTAACAGTGTCACTTCTTCAGCAGTCTGGACTAAGGCAGGAGTAATAGTCCAGCCTTCATCACTCCTTTTCTTCTTCCTCAAAAGGTCAGTCCTGAAAGAGAGAAGAAAGACAAGCCCTCAAGAGGTCACCCTCTTGGGGAGAGTCTATATCATGGCTTTCTTCCACTTGCTGAGTGGTCTGAGGGCAGAATTTCAAGTTCCTAGCAGGAACCCAGATTGGATTCGGTTCGTCTATAGGAAATACACATCCAAATCCTCTGCCCATACTTATCAGTGGATCTGGTCCTCGCCACTGCCCAGTCAGCTGGTCTTTCCAGCGCACTTCTATTTTGGCATATGGCGTTTGATTTGTCCAGTGCCTTTGAAAGGCCGTTAGAGGTTGATCTTTTGAAAAATTTAAAATATTTAATGTAAGTAGAGCCATCCGTAATTGGTCATGGGGGCTTATTCCCCCTTTTTGTTTTTGTAATAGGTCTTTTAATGTCTTATTGTGACGCTCTACTATGGCCTGGCCCTGTGGGTTGTATGGGATTCCTGTGGAGTGGCTGATATGCCACATATTTTAAAAAGTCTTGTAATGCCCTGCTAGTAAAGCAGGGGCCATTATCTGTTTTTATTTGATGTGGTATGCCTAATATAGCAAAACATTGTAAAAAATGGCTTTGTGCATGTTTAGCTTTCTCTCCAGCATGGGCACTAGCCCAGCAGGTGTGGGAGCATGTATCTATTGAGACAAAGACAAATTTTAATTTTCCAAAAGCTGCATAATGAGTAACATCAGTTTGCCAGAGACAATTTGGTTTAATGCCTCTTGGGTTAACTCCAGGAGACTGGAGGGGTGGAATTTGTAGAAAAGGCAAACAGAATTTACAAGTCCTGATAATTTTTTTCAAGTCTTTAATAGGAATATGAGGAAATCTATGATGAAGTCCTCTCCAGTTTAGGTGGGTAAGTTCATGGAGGTTTTGGACTTGTTGGAAATCTTGGGCCTGTTGCATGGAAAGGGCTTGAGCTGCAGAGGACGCTAATTGATCAGCTAATAGGTTTCCTCTGGAGAGGAATCCGGGCAAACCTTGGTGTCCTCGGAGATGCTGCAAGAATATGGGCTTGGATCGTGCCATTAGCAAGGATCTCACCTGAATCATCAAGGGGGTTATGGGGTTTTTATCTAACTTGATATAAGAAGAGACTAAGGTGGGAAGCAAGTTCACCACATACAGACTATCAGAAAAAAGATTCATAGGTTCAGAAATTTTACTTAGGGCCAATGCTATGGCATACAACTCCTTAAATTGTGCTGAGCCAGTAACCTTTCAAAATGCTGGGTTTCTTTTAACTTGGGCGAGAAGTGAGGAGGGGGAAAGACAACAAGAGCAGACCCCTCCTTCCCTCCATCGGTAAACACATTCAAGGCATCAGAAAGGGGCTTACTCAAAAAGAGTCTAGGTGAAGCCTCGCTCCCAGTATTTCTTGGGTAATTTCTTTAAGTCTTTGAAGCTTAGCTTGTGGTAATGGCTACTGCTCCACTCAGACTGGAGGTCCTGGGAGAGCATAAGGTGTTTTAACTCCCAGTTTTGTGCTGTAATATACTGAAATACTTCTAGGCTATAACTTAACAGGAACGTAAAATCTTAGCACAAATATAACTGGTCTAGAATTAAACAAGGCTTATATATTACAAATAAAACACCATATATATAAAATCAATGGCATCTATTGATTTCCAGATCTTAAGTGTTTTATCAGACTTAGATATAACCAATCAGAAACTCAAATCTGGATACAACAAATCCAAGCTTTGTTGATTTGTATGAAATTTTCTCTATATAGATAGGAATTACTAGGGTCAGTTTAAACACTGTTCAATCTCTAATAACAGCAATTTTGTTATTTCTTGGAATATTTGCACTATTTTGAAATAACTGATAAACTTAAAAGAACTCACACCAACAGCTCCATGCATTACAAGATGTTTCTAAATGTATTTCTCTTTTAACATGAACTGAATTTACCGCTTATACTAAATTATATCTCTCAATATCACTAAGAGTCTTCAAAAGCATGGAGACTGCTATTTGTCAATAAAAACTGCAAGAAAGGCAATCTAAAAGCATAATAACGTACTGGGGAAATTTGCATATAATCTGAAAAATGAACTAACTACCAAGAGTCAGAAAACTTGTTTCAATACTATATATAAAATTATCTCTTCAATTTAACTAAATAAAAATTCTTGGAATTTAATTACATGGCAAGATATCCTGAAGCAAACACTTCTATGAATTCTCAGAAAAGGAGAAGATCAGGCTAGAAAGATCAAACATCAAGTGTTCATCAAACCTTTCATTCAACAGAGCCTTATTAACATGTGAATATCCTTTGCCTCAAGGTATACAGGCTTTCCTTATCTTTAGTTCTATTTCAATATTTTAAACTTAAAATTACTTCTGGATCTTAACACATACAGTAACTTACTAAAATTGGTCAAAGTAAACTTTATTCTGTCACTTTGACTTTTAAGACTATCATTTAGGTTTATATGCAATTAACATTAATATTTAATTGCTTTCAATAAGCTGGAACATATAACGTTAAGTCTTTCAAGAAAAATTGCTTTTTTTTTACATCTTGGTTTATAGTTTTTGCAGGTTCCAAAAAAACTAGTCCATATTAAGCCAGTCTTAAAGAACTAATCTAAAGACAAATTTATAGACCTTAACAGCTGACAGTTTTATTTTACTACTGAGAGACAAAAATCCAACTCCAGTGCTTCTTTTCTCATGCCTAAGTGATGCCTAGCAAACATGCAAAGTAGGAGAGCAAGGCACAGGCTTTTATTTAGAAATAAAGTGATAGGACAGAGCTCTCAGCTCACCCCAGGAGGGGACAAGAGAGTCCGGTGTGCTGCATTTGTCTGAACACCCAGAATTAACTTAACACAAGGAATTTCTCACCCCATCTCCCTCTGGGATACTGGCGTCTTGGTCTAGTAGCATATCAAAAGGCAACCTGCCCAGCCCCCACAGTGGGCTGAGGTATTGTCTGTTTGCTAAAGAGAAAGTTAACAATCCTGCTTCCCAAACTTCCTGGGTGATAAAATGCAACCTTATCTTTAAGGTGGAGTCTTTGGCTGCTTTTTACTATGTTGTTTACAGCTGGGTTTGCATGCTAAATTAGTTGCCTGGTTTGCAAAACCACCCCATCAGATCTGAAAAGGAAAGACAGCAAACAGGCCTGAGCCTTTTAGCATGCTAAAGTGAATCCTACAAGTGATTAGCATAATAAAAACATGAGGTACTCCACTTTATCTGGGGAACACCCACCTATCTCACTGAAGAATGACTCTGGAGCCTAATGTTTAACACAGAGCCTTGGAAGGGGGTTTCCCTGCACGCAGTCACGTTACTCTGACTGCAAATATTCTGCCTTGCTTTTTCCCGGAGGTCCTCCCCCCACTCTGACTACACCCACAGTCCCTGTCTCATTAGCAGAGATGCTGTAGTAGCAGAAAGTCAAGGAGCCACCTTTACTAAGGCTTCCCAGACCTTCTCAGCTTGAGAGTCCGAGAGTTCTAATCCTCAGCTCTTAAGCATATCAGCGCTTTAAGCGCAGGTTCATTCTTAGAAAGTTGCCTTTCCCTTTTTCCCGGGAGAGCGCTTACCACATAATCTGACTGCTTACTCCGCCGACTTTAGGTCCGTCAACCGAGTGATCGTTGATCCGTCTGCGTTCCTCACACGCCTCTTCGGACGTGCCCCACACGCTTCCTTGGACGTG
This sequence comes from Phataginus tricuspis, assembly GCA_029783875.1. NCBI lineage: Eukaryota > Metazoa > Chordata > Mammalia > Pholidota > Manidae > Phataginus > Phataginus tricuspis. Next base: position 310 of record JAQQAC010014109.1, on the reverse strand, counting down.
TCCCACATTCAGGCACCATCTATCGGGGTTTTTCAGCCTCTCTCCCACCGGTCCTGCTCTCGGTCAGGACTACAGCTCTTTGTGTTACAAGCTCTTTCTGTTGCAAGCTCTTTCCGTAACCCTCTGAGGAAGGGAGGGAGAGGGGCTCGCCCCAATAGGCAGAGCAAGGGAGGTAAGCGCCGCTGTCCGCCCATTCCCACAGCCTTCGGCGCTCGGCGCCACCACCGCTGGCCGCTGGCCTTTCGCCAGAGACAATCAGACACGACAGGAAGTTCACTCGAAGGAAGAACTCGTTTATTGGGGCTCAGGG
>JAQQAC010014101.1:0-25913 GCA_029783875.1 Phataginus tricuspis | reverse complement strand
TCCAGGTCAAAGGCAGTTGTAAGAGTCCAGCCCTGCTAGCCTCCCTGTCTCACTTAAGGGGGCAAAAGCTAAAACACACTTGTGCAGGACACAGCCCAGGGAAACAGGTCAATGAAGAAAGTGAGATATAATCACAAAGTAATGGATCACTTTCCTTCTCTCACACCATGTCGCAGCAGTAGAGCTCTGTAGAATAACCATGCTTTACAGCTGAAAAACCAGTAAAACAGATGCTGTCTAAGGAGTTCTTAAGGAATGCCAAAGAAAATTGTGGAGACAAAAATAAGGACACTGGAAGGATTTGAACTGTCTGGCACCTATGGCTACAGAAATTATTAACCACAGACCAGATCTGGGCTAATTAACATAAAGCCTCAAACCAATGGCCTATTTACCTCAGTTCCTAGTATCTGTTACATCATGTCCAACTTTCAACAACAAAAATTATAAGGCATATCAAACGGCAGGAAAAAGCACAGCCTGAGGAAATAAAGCAAGCATTCGAACAAGAGTCAGATATGACACAGATTTGGGGAATATCATATAGGGAATTTAAAATAACCATTATTAATATGTTAAGGGCTTTAATAGAAAAAGTAGACGACATGTAAGAAAAGATGGGCAAAATATATGCAGAGATGAAAAATCACAAAAACACTCAAATGATAATACTAGATATAAAAAAAATGTTTATATGGAAAGACAAACAACCTTGAATAATCAATAAAATACCAAAGAAAAATAACAAAAGTAGAGTCACACTCATTGATTTCAAGACTTTTTATAAAGCTCCAGTAATTAAGATGGTGCAGTATTTCTGAAAGAATAAACACAGGTCAAGGAAAAAGCTGTAATAAACAAATCTGTCCCTCTTTACCCATTGTCTCTATCCATGTCCTTTAAATATTTCTGGTTTTATCTAATTTCTTCATTATGTCTACAATTCGAGTTTATACATTTATACTTCTTCTTAATTTTCCAATTTTAGATACCTGTTGGTTGCTGAGCTTTCCATATAAAGAACTCAGATTTGTACAATAATGATATGGCCAGTGACATATAAACTCTTGCCTATATTCCCTTCCTTTTACAGCAATTGTCATTCTTTGCTTAGGTTACATACAGATCCACTTCATGTTTTTATTTCTTCTTATACTTTATTATTATTTTTTTAGTTTATTTTGGTATCATTAATCTACAATTAAATGTGCAATATATGGTTATTAAACTACCCCCTTCATCAGGTCCCCCCCACCAACCCCATTACAGTCACTGTCCATCAGCGTAGTGAGATGCTATAGAATCACTACTTGCCTTCTCTGAGTTGTACAGCCCTCCCCGCACCCCCCAAAATTATGTCTGCTAATCGTAATGCCCTATTTTCCCCCTTGTCCTCTCCTTCCCGCCTATCCTCCCCAGTCCCTTTCCCTTTGATAACCATTAGTCCATTCTTGGGTTCTGTGAGTCTGCTGCTGTTTTTTTTTTGTTGTTGTTCAGTTTTTTTCTTTGCTCTTATGCTCCACATATGAGTGAAATCATTTGATACTTGTCTTTTTCCATTTGACTTATTTCACTGAGCACAATACCCTCTAGATCCATTCATGTTGTTGCAAATCGTACGGTTTGTTTTCTTCTTAGGGCTGAATAATATTCCATTGTGTATATGTGCCACATCTTCTTTATCCTTCATCTACTGATGGACACTTAGGTTGCTTCCATTTCTTGACTATTGTAAATAGTGCTGCGATAAACATACGGGTGCATCTGTCTTTTTGAAACTGGGCTGCTGCATTCTTAGGGTAAATTCCAAGGAGTGGGATTCCTGGGTCAAATGGTATTTCTATTTTGAGTTTTTTGAGGAACCTCCATACTGCTTTCCACAATGGTTGAACTAATTTGCATCCCTACCAGCAGTGTAGGAGGGTTCCCTTTTCTCCACATCCTCACCAACATTTGTTTTTGTTTGTGTTTTGGATGTTGGCCATCCGTACTGGTGTGAGGTGATATCTCATTGTGGTTTTAATTTGCATTTCTCTGATGATTAGCGATGTGGAGCATCTTTTCATGTGCCTGTTGACCATCTGAATTTCTTCTTTGGAGAAGTGTCTATTCATGTCCTCTGCCCATTTCTTAATTAGATTATTTGCTTTTTGCTTTTTGTTTTTTGCAGTGCGTGAGTTCTTTATATATTTTAAATGTCAACCCCTTATCAGATATGTCATTTATGAATATATTCTCCCATACTATTGGATGTCTTTTTGTTCTACTGATGGTGTCCTTTCCTGTACAGAAGCTTTTCAGCTTGATATAGTCCCACCTGTTCATTTTGGCTTTTGTTTCCCTTGCCCGGGGAGATATGTTCATGAAGAAGTCGCTGATGTTTATGTCCAAGAGATTTTTGCCTATGTTTTTTTCTAAGAGTTTTATGGTTTCATGACTTACATTCAGGTCTTTGATCCATTTCGAGTTTACTTTTGTGTATGGGGTTAGACTGTGGTCCAGTTTCATTCTCTTACATGTAGATGTCCAGTTATGCCAACACCAGCTGCTGAAGAGGCTGTCATCTCCCCATTGTATATCCAAGGCTCCTTTATCATATATTAATTGACTGTATATGTTTGGGTTAATATTTGGATTTTCTATTCTGTTCCACTGGTCTTTGTGGTCTGTTTTTGTGCCAAAACCAAATTGTCTTGATTACTGTGGCTTTGTAGTAAAGCTTGAAGTTAGGGAGTGTAATTCCCCGTGTTTTATTCCTCCTTCTCAGGATTGCTTTGGCTAGTAGGGGTCTTTTCTGGTTCCATATGAATTTTAGAATTATTTGTTCCAGTTCATTGAAGAAAGCTGTTGGTATTTTGATAGGGATTGCATTGAATCTGTAGATTGCTTTAGGTAGTATAGCCATTTGGACAATATTTAGTCTTCCTAGCCAAGAGCATGGGATGCATTTCCATTTATGAGTGTCCTCTTTAATTTCTTTTAGGAGTGTCTTGTAGTTTTCAGGGTATAGGTCTTTCACTTCCTTTGTTAGGTTTATTCCTAGGTATTTTATTCTTTTTGATGCAGTTGTGAATGGAATTGTTTTCCTGATTTCTCTTTCTGTTAGCTCATCGTTAGTGTATAGGAAAGAAACAGGTTTCTATGTATTAATTTTGTATCCTGCAACTTTGCTGAATTCAGATATTAGTTCTAGTAGTTTTGGAGTGGAGTCTTTAGGGTTTTTTATGTACATTATCATGCCATCTGCAAATAGTGACAATTTGACTTCTTCTTTACCAATCTGGATGCCTTGTATGTCTTTGTTTTGTCTGATTGCCATGGCTAGGACCTCCAGTACTATGTTGAATAACAGTGGAGAGAGTGGGCACCCCTGTCTTGTTCCCGATCTTAGATGAAAAGCTTTCAGCTTCTCGCTGTTAAGTATGATGTTAGCTGTGGGTTTGTCATATATGGCCTTTATGATGTTGAGGTACTTGCCCTCTATACCCATTTTGTTGAGATTTTTTATCATGAATGGATGTTGAATACTGTCAAATGCTTTTTCAGCATCTATGGAGATGATCATGTGGTTTTTGTTCTTCTTTTTGTTGATGTGGTGGATGACGTTCATGGATTATCGAATGTTCTACCATCCTTGCATCCCTGGGATGAATCCCACTTGATCATGGTGTATGATCCTCTTGATGTATTTTTGAATTCGGTTTGCTAATATTTTGTTGAGTATTTTTGCATGTACATTCATCAGGGATATTGGTCTGTAATTTTCTTTTTTGGTGAGGTCTTTGCCCAGTTTTGGTATTAGAGTGATGATGGCTTTATAGAATGAGTTTGGGAGTATTCCCTCCTTTTCTATTTTTTGGAAAACTTTAAGGAGAAGGCATATTATTTCTTCTCTATATGTCTCGTAGAATTCAGAGGTGAATCCATCCATCTGGCCCTGGGGTTTTTTTCTTGGGTAGTTACTGATTCTATTTTGCTGCTGGTGATTGGTCTGTTCAGTTTTTCTGTTTCTTATTCAGTTACTCTTGGAAGATTGCAGTTTTCTAAGAAGTTGTCTATTTCTTCTAGGTTTTCCAGCGTGTTAGCATAAAGATTCTCATAGTATTCTCTTATAATTCTTTGTATTTCTGTGGGGTCCGTCATAATTTTTCCTTTCTCATTTCTGATTCTGTTTATGTGTGTAGATTCTCTTTTTCTCTTAATGATTCTGGCTAGGGGTTTATCTATTTTGTTTATTTTTTCAAAGAACCAGCTCTTAGTTTCATTGATTTTTTCTATTGTTTTATTCTTCTCAATTTTATTTATTTCTTCTCTGATTTTTATTATGTCCCTCCTTCTGGTGATTTTGGGCCTCATTTGTTCTTCTTTTTCCAATTTCAGTATTTGTGTCTTTAGACTATTCATTTGGGATTGTTCTTTCTTCTTTAAATAGGCCTGGATTGCAATGTACTTTCCTCTTAAAACTGCCTTTGCTGCGTCCCACAGAAGTTGTGGCTTTGTGTTATTGTTGTCATTAGTCTCCATATATTCTTTGATCTCTGTTTTAATTTGGTCGTTAACCCATTGATTCATTAGGAGAATGTTGTTAAGTCTCCATGCATTTGTGGGCCTTTTTGTTTTCTTTCTAAAATTTATTTCTAGTTTTATACCTTTGTGATCTGAGAAGTTGGTTGGTAGAATTTCAATATTTTTTAATTTACTGAGGTTCTTTTTGTGGCCTAGTATGTGGTCTATTCTGGAAAATGTTCCACGTGCACTTGAGAAGAATGTGTATCCTGCTGCTTTTGGGTGCAGAATTCTGTAGATGTCTGTTAGGTCCATCTGTTCTAGTGTGTTGTTCAGCACCTCTGTGTCTTTACTTATTTTCTGTCTGGTTGATCTGTCCTTTGGAGTGAGTGGTGTGTTGAAGTCTCTTAAAATGACTGCATTGCTTTCTATTTCCTCCTTTAATTCTGTTAGTATTTGTTTCACATGTGTCAGCGCTCCTGTATTGGGTGCATATATATTTAAAATGGGTATATCCTCTTGTTGGACTGACCCCTTTATCATTATGTAATATTCTTTATTTCTTGCTACTCTGATCGTTTTGAAGTCTATTTTGTCTGATACAAATACTGCAATACCTGCTTTTTTCTCTTTGTTGTTTGCATGAAATATCTTTTTCCATCCCTTCACGTTTAGTCTGTGTATACCTTTGGATTTGAGGTGAGTCTCTTGTAAGCAGCATATAGATGTGTCTTGCTTTTTTATCCATTCTATTACTCTGTGTCTTTTGATTGGTGCATTCAGTCCATTTACATTTAGGGTGATTATTGATAGATATGTACTTATTGCCATTGCTGACTTTAGATTCATGGTTACCATAGGTTCAAGGGTTGCTTCTTTACTATGTAACAATCTCACTTAAATTTCTTAAGTTATTGTGAACACCATCTGATATTTCTTTATCTGTCCCTTCTTATTCTTCCTCCTCCATTCTTTATATATTAGGTGTTTTATTCTTTGCCTTTAGTTAGTATTTGGATGGTCTGCTTTCTTTGTTATGATTTTATTTTCTCTGGTGACATCTTTTTAGCCTTAGGGGTACTTCCCTCTAGAGCAGTACGTTTAAGATATCCTGTAGTGGTGGTTTATGGGAGGCAAACTCTCTCAACTTTCTTTTGTCTTGAAATTGTTTAATCCCTCCATCATATTTAAATGATAATCGTGCTGGATACAATATTCTTGGTTCGAGGCCCTTCTGTTTCATTACGTTAAATATATCATGCCATTCTCTTCTGGCCTGTAAGGTTTCTGTTGAGAAGTCTGATGTGTTTTCCTTTGTAGGTGATCTTTTTTCTCTGTCTAACTGCCTTTAATACTCTGTCCTTATCTTTGATTTTGCTATATTAATTATTATGTGTCTTGGTGTTGTCTTCCTTGGGTCCCTTGTGTTGCTAGATCTGTGGGCTTCCATGGTCTGAGAGACTATTTCCTTCCCCAGCATGGGGAAGTTTTCAGCAATTATTTCTTGAAAGACACTTTCTATCTCTTTTTCTCTCTCTTCTTCCTCTGGTACTCTTATAATGCGAATATTGTTCCGTTTGGATTGATCACACAGTTCTTTTAATATTTTTTCATTCCCAAAGATCCTTTTATCTCTCTCTACCTCAGCTCTCTGTATTCCTGTTCTCTGATTTCTATTCTATTAACAGTCTCTTGCATCTCATCCAGTCTGCTTCTAAGCCCGTCAATCGCCTGTCTCAATCTGCATTGTCTTTCCTCACTTCCCTCACTTCCTCCCTTAGCTCCTGCATCTTTCTCTGTAGATCCATCAGTATGGTTATGACTTTTATTCTGAATTCTTTTTCAGGAAGATTGTGCATGTCCATCCCATCAGGATCCCTCTCTGGGGTTGTCTGGCTAAGCTTGTTTGTACCATATTCCTCTGTCTTTTCGTGGTGATAGAAGTGGTTGCTGGTAGGTGCCACGTGTGTCAGCTGGGCTCTTTAAGACTTTTAAAAAGAAAAGAAAAAAGGAAAAAAAATGGCTGCTGGGAGTAGATTCTATGAGGATGCTGTAGGTGGTGCTGTTGCTCCACTGTTCCGTTCCGCCTGATCCTTTTTGGCGCCAGCCATAGGGGGAAACGAATGGGAGTGTGCTGATCTCTGTGGGAAGCCTCTGTGCAGCTCCTTTGGTCGGTCACCAGCCAAGGGGTCTGAAATTCCCCAGGACTCCCAGCCTGGTGGGCTGAGTGCACTGGGATGATTTTGTTCCGCTGTTGGGCCCTTGTCTCTTTAAGACTTTTTAAAAAGTGTGCGCTTTTCTTTTGTCCTGGGGAACTGGCCGAGAGGACCCGGCTGCACTGTCCCTCTCAGATCCTGCCCCTCTGTCTCTCTAATCTCCGATACACCATGCAATGTGTGTCAGCACTCCCGGCACAGATCACCAGGGCTGGTTATTTGGCAGGCCCATGCCTCCACTCCCTCCCTGCTCCAAATCCTTTCCTCCTGCCCATGCGCTGGGGTGGGGGTGCACTCGGGTCCCGCCAGGTCGCAGCCCATATCCTACCCACTTCATGAGGCGCTGAGTCCCCGCAGGTGCAGTTCTAGCCTGGCTGTTGTATTGTATCTTCTAGTCTCTCTTTTAGGAATAGTTGTATTTGTTATATTTTCATAAATATATATGGTTTTGGGAGGAGATTTACGCCGCCCTGCTCACGCTGCCATCTTCCCAGAATTCTTATACTTTATTTTAAAACAATGAAATTATTTCTATCTCTTTATACATGAATTAATGCATAGACCTCACAAGTCTATTTTGAATATAATCAGTAATAAGAAGTCAGGAGATTAAAGAGGCTTAGAACAAACAACTAGCTTAAGAGCTACATAGTCAAGCAAAGGCAGATGACAGGAATGTACAGGTCACTTTTTGCGTGGAAACTACACGACCAGAAGTGAAATTTCCTCCCTCCCCTCTCTTGTTTTCAGAGGGTAATCTTTACAACAGTCCAGAATGAGGAGGATTTTCTGGACACCACAGAGAGCTGAATTAATGCCTGCTGCAGCAAAACTCAGCTTTTTCCTGCTGGTTTGTATTTGTCAGTGTCTTGCCAGTGGGTTTCAGCCAAGGGCAAGTTCGTTATGGATTCAGTGTGGCCAAAGAAATGACAGTAAAAATTCTTGGGGTGAAAGGGTTATACCCAACTTTATTTCTACAGTGGCAGAATAATCACTAAAATCCTGATCACTCAGAGTGAGTCTGCATGCAAGCTGGTGTCAGCGTCTGGGCCCCTCTGCCTATACAGCAGTCCTCTGGGCCTCTGTCCTCGGTGCTGCCACCACTCCAGCCTCTGCTCTGCTCTCCTGCAGCCTTGCAGCCGTGCCACTGTACCTCCCAGACCACTGGGTGGAGCTCTTTATATACAGTCAATAGAAATGTATTGCCCACTGTTCCTGACCTGCAGGAGAGACAACGTAGGAACCCGAAGAGAGGGGGAGGAGAACAGGGACAAAAGACGCGAGGGATGGAGACAAGACAGTTCCCTGATCAAGTCTCGTTTATTTGCAGAAACACACAGCTTATATAGCATAGCTCAAGTGGGAAGGGGTTGTGGCTAATTCTGATTGGCAGTTTAGCATGCAAATGAAGCCTTATACCAAAGTCCTATGGAAGAGCAGTCTATGAGCATGCGCTCAAAGAGCAGTCCAGGCAGCAGGCAACAAGATGGTGTCCAAGCACAAAATGGAGTCCATGCGGGCGCATGCGCACTTGAGCATGAAGAATAAGAAGTGCGTCAGCAGCAAATCAGCAGCAAAATGGAGTCCCTGCGAAAGCTCTGTGTGGGCGGCGACAGTTGCTGCTGCTCAGCCTGATTGTCCGGCTCCCGACAGCCCACGTGTGTAGTGAGCTAGCCAACCAGGGTCAGGTGAGAATCCTGGCTACAGGAACTTTCATTTTATCCACAGCCGCTGAATATAGTCTTTCAATTCACAGTAAAGCTCTGCCAGTCTAGCAGTCCTTGGTAATTAGGAAACTAAAAGGCAGAAGAATTTTTAGTAAATATGTCAGAAATCGAAGACCTTAAATAAACCAAGAAGGAAGTGTGATCTGAATCTTAATTACTACTGTCGATGATCTTTACTTTCTTAGAGAAAAATTAGATGTCTTGACATTGTTTTGTCTTAAAAATGACTTAAAAACAAGCAAAAAAACAAAAACAAACTACTAATGGAGATACTGGATTTCTACCAATTAACAAAAGGATAACTTGGTACAAATTCAGAACCCTTCCCTCTCCAACAGTCACCTAAATAAATTACAAGTGTAAAATCTGTAAAAGAATTTGTGGATAAAATGAGAGTTCCTGTGGCCAGGATTCTCACCTGGCCCTGGTTTATTAGCCCACTGCACACCTGTGGGCAATACATGACTGCTGACTCTATATAAAGAGCTCCAGTCAGTGCTCTGGGTGTGACACAGTGGCACGGCTGCAAGGCTGCAGGAGAGCAGAGCAGAGGCTGGAGTGGTGGCAGCGCCAAGGACAGAGGTCCAGAGGATGGCTGTGCAGGACAACTGTGCAGAGAGGCCCAGAGGACAGCTGTGTAGACAGAGGGGCCCAGAGGCAGAGACCAGCTTGCTGCATACAGACTCACTCTGAGTGAACAGGATTTTAGTGACTGACCTGCCACCTGGAAATAAAGTTGGGTATAACCCTTTCACCCCAAGAACCTATTGCTGTCAATTTCTTTGGTCACAGTGAATCTATAGTGAACTTACCTGGGGCTGAAACCCATTGGCAAGACAAATTATAAAAAAATTTTATATTCAGATAATTTTTGACAAGCATTACCAAAAGAGCTCAGAAAAGAAAAGGTGTTTTAACAAAGAGAATTGTTGATTTAGTTAGCTGTGTGCTTCATCTGTAGCATCTGGCCTGGCCACTTAGTACAGTTTTTTTAGTTAATCCTCAAAAACTTTTCTTTTCTCCTGACTTATGACATCTGATCTTAATTAACAATGAGTTTTTTTCACTTTCAGTTATTAGTAAAGGATCTGGAAACATCAAGGGAATGCAGTAGGGCCCCTTCTTTATCATTTCAGTGGCCTTCTAATTCCCCTGAAAGAGTTGTTTGCATATACTAACGGGCCCAATATGATCAGGGATACACTTTCATCTAACATTCATAGCGGCTGCCTGCCTGCCTGAGAGTTTCAGCCCTGAGCAAGTTCACTATGGATTCAGTGAGAACGGAAAATGACAACAGAACTGGGGGTAAAAGGGTTTATACCCAGCTTTATTCTCATGGTGGCAGGTCAAACGCTAGAATCCTGTCCACCTCAGGGCTCATCTGCATGCAGCAGGCTGGTCTCTGTCTCCAGGGCTCTCCACCACCTCACAGCCCTAGAGCACTGGGTAGAGCTCTTTATAGAGTTAATAATAACTCATTGCCCACACAAGTGCAAGCATGTGCCTGCGAACATTGCACGTGCACAGGGGGCAAGCAGACCAGGGTCAGGTGAGAATCCTGGCCATGGAACTTCCATTATCCTTCTAGTGGGCCTTTTCCCCTCCACTCTATTCTGTTAAATATCCAGAGTATTTATAGGTAAAGCAGCTGAAATCTGTTGAAATGCTTTATTTCCACAGATGCAATTAAATTAAATCGGTGGAGTGTTACATCCATCCTGCAGTTTTGATTTACATTAATCTGTATGGCACAGAATTGACCATTCCTAATGGCCTTGCTTCCGAGAAGAAATACATTAAATATGTGTCTAAAGAGTCAAAGTAAAACAGAGACTTGACAGATATTTAGCTAATATGATCACCAAGAAAACAGGTTATTTAGTACATAAATTTCTCAGTTGCCAATCCAGTTTTTGAGGCACTTTCATGGACTGTTTATTTTAGCCTTACAGACCTAAAAATTGTATACCGTAAAATATTTCAGGAGAGGGGTGGACAGCCCCGCCCCCGCCGGCCGCTGGTACCGTGCGCCAAAATCAAATGCGGAGACTGACCGGCCTGAGCCCCTACGACTAGCGGGAGTCCAGCCTGCAGGTCAAGCCACGCTCGGCGGGCGCGCGAGCCCCAGCGGGCGCACCGGTGACCACCTCCCGACCCTCCCACGCAGATGCGCTCGGGCCGCCACAAGACGAGGAATGACCACCCCACGCAAGAGAAGCTGCCCATCTCCCGCCACCAGCTCGGAGGAGACCCGCATCAAGAAAACTTCCATGGAAGGGAATATTGGTGCAGGGAAGTTAACATTTGTGTATATCCTTAAACAAGTCTGTGAGGATTGGGAAGTGGTGCCTGAACCTGTTGCCAGATGGTGCAGTGTTGAATTTAGGAACTGACAACGTCTCAGAAAAGTGGAGGGAATGTTCTTCAGATGATGTATGAAAACCTGAACGATGGTCTTTTACCTTCCAGTCCTATGCCTGCCTCAGTCGAATAGGGGCTCAGCTTGCCTCGCTCAATGGCAAACTCAAAGATGCAGAGAAACCTGTATTATTTTTGGAACCATCTGTGTATAGTGACAGGTATATTTTTGCATCTAATTTGTATGAATCTGCATGAATGAAACAGAGTGGACAATTTATCAAGACTAGCATGACCGGATGAATAACCAGTTTGGCCAAATCCTTGAACTTGATGGAATTATCTATCTTCGAGCCACTCCAGAGAAATGCTTGACTAGAATATATTTAGGGGGAAGAAATGAAGAACAAGGCATTCCTCTTGAATATTTAGAGAAGCTTCACTATCAGCATGAAAGCTGGCTCTTGCACAGGACACTGAAAATCAATTTTGATTATCTACAAGAAGTGCCTATCTCAATACTGGATGTCAATGAAGGCTTTAAAGACAAATATGAGAGTCTGATTGAAAAGGTCAAAGAATTCTGAGCACTTGCTGATCTTGCTGAAGACTACAGGCAGCCAGGTGATTCAAGATACTTCAGCTTTGTGTTATCTTTGCAGATCCCTCTTTATAAAGTCTCCCTAGAAAACCCAAGGTTTTAACCATTTTTGTCTAAAGGAAAACAGTTTTTTTCTGATGAATCCTCTAAGGAAGTTTCTTTTTTTGTTTGTTTAAAAAAAGCACGTTTAATTATCTCTCAGTGGCTAAACTACATCGTAAGGCACCCAGCCTCCTGTCTGTTCTTAAATCTTCTTATCTCCCTGGTGACCAGTTTAGTAACTGAACATTTTCATATTACACAGCAAATGGAATGTATCCTATGTAAATTAGTGCACTTATTGAAAGTTGAAAAGTGTAATTTAAGGAATCCCGAGAAAAAGGATTATTAAGTTTCATTTTAAATATTTTTGATCATGTGCCTCCCCTTTCACCTTAATTTATGTGGGAGATAAGTCCAAGTTTGCTATTTAATCACTCATTGATATTCATGAATGCATCTACAACACATTTAGAGAGGAGCAGGGTAGACTTTGTTCCCAATTTGTAATGGCATAACCTATCCTATAAGTCATTTAATCTTCTCCTGCCTTGTTACATCTTTGCTATGGGTGAGACTTCATTCATCTTTTTGCATGGGATTTGGGGGAATTAAAAAGGAAATATTTCTGTACTTAAAAGATAACTGAAGGTTATTTTGAGTATAAAGATTCAGTTTGTGTGGAAAAAATTTTCAGGAGCTATCTTGGGAAATCAAATGTCACCACATGTCAAAGAAGAACGGAGGTTTGAAAAATCAGATGTTTCTTTGCATATATATGTGTGTAAACATATAACTGCATTCGTGGTGAATCTGAATGCCATCTCATTTTTTATAGTCATCGTTTCACCTGAGGGTTTCAGCTCTGTGCTGGTTCACTATGGATTCTCTGAGATCAAGAAATTACAATGGAACATTCTTGGGGTAAAAGAGTTTTTACCCACCTTTATTCTCCTGGGGGTAGGTTGAGCACTAGGATCACGTCTGCATCCAGCAGTCTGCAGGTCTGTAATCCACCTCCGTCTCTGCCTCTGCTAAGTGATGTGTGTGGTATGTTATGTCCTTTGAGTTTTGCATCAAGTACATCTGTGAAATTTTATTCTCAATTTTTTTTGCATAGGTTCCCTCCTCTGTCCATTAAATTGCACGTGTTTTTCCTATAAGCTTTTTAAAAAATAATGTGATTGGTAATTGTTAAACAACAAAAATTCAACTGAATAATTTTAAAGATCAAATTGGCTTTATTGAACAATTTGGAATTGAGCAGTATCCCATCGAGCAAATAGTTTCGTTGAGCTGCAGAAAAGGAAATGTTTTTAAAGACAGAGAAGGAGCAAAAAAAGGAAATTATTAGCAAAATATACATTGTTTTAGTCAAGTCCACCCTTCTAAGGGGAACTGAAGGAACCTACCAGTAAATTTCCTAGTGCTGACCAGGACATTCCATGTTGGCTGGTGAAAGACTTCATTCCTGGGGGACTCAAACTGCAGGTCGGTTAGGTTTTAAGTCTTGGTTTGCTGATGCCAGACCTTAAAGTAAATGGCTCCATTTTGAGCCTGTGGTTTTCTTTCTAACAATTGTATTTTACCATTCTCCACTCTCTCAGCTTTCCAGTTCTCTATGCTAGAGCAGGCAATGCAGGTAGGAGCCTGAGATCTTAAAAGCAGAATTTCTGGAATTATTTTTGTTTCAGCACTTGCAGAGTAATCTTGGAGAAACTTTTAAAATGTGCATGGCATAAGTTTCCACAACTGTACAATGTGTGTACTGTTAATAACTAAGTTAGTGACTATTCAAATACTATTCAAATACTTAGTATGATGCCTACCACAGAGGAAGTGTGCAGTAGTGGTAGGTATCATCACCATCATTAAATTACCTCAATTCTCATTGCCCTTGAAGTTCCCTTAAAACCTAATAATCACATTTGTTATATCATACCCCAAATTATTCAATACAAGTTTTCAATACTTAAGTCTGGGATGACCACTTTGGCATATCATGTACACCCTGCATATATGGACATTTTCAACCACTGTGTAGATTAATATATCTAGCCACTTAGCTGATTCTTTCCACTGTATCTTCTCTTCATTTTAGGTTCTGTTAATACTGTAAATAAAAAAAGATTGATTGATACATTTTAATATCTAATTTGTTTAATAATAAAATTCAATTAAAATGTATATTAAAACATTCCCCTTTGTGTTTCAACTTAACTGAGATTCTTTGTATATTTTTAAATGACATTCTTGGTTTTTTTTCTTCTCATAATGGTTTGTGTCATTTTACTTCACAACATCAGCTGCTATACTTGTAAAAAGTAGTATATATGTTAGCAATACTTCAGGACCCCTAGTTTTACAGTTTTTTATACCTTGGGAAAGTGAGAAAAGCTTTCCTTTAGCAAACTGTTAATTTAAAATAATTTTCAATGTCATTCTGCATAATTGATCCTAAACAGTTTCAAAGAGGAACAATACTGTGCGCTCATCTGTAGGAGATTAAGTCACAGTGTTGGCCTCAGAGAGGAAATTGTTTCTCTTCCTGGCATCGACCCCCACCCACATGACCTTGTCTAATTCATTCTCACTGCAAATTCCCATACCATCTGTGCAGGACTAAGGAGCGCCTATAGCAACCTGTTCTTACCGGGACGGGGCTTGAGTTGGCTAACAGAAAAGCCAAGCATTTCAGTGGTTTTTCCTTCATTTTTTTTCCCATTAATTTTTCATGGAATCTTCTCATCCATATGGTTAAGATTAGTTGATTAATATCCTTCTGTAATGAAAATGGAATAATTGTGAGCACTAGCTAATTTAAACACACCTTCTAGTAGCTGAATATCATATTCTTCATCTAATGCTATTATTGTAGCCCCAGTGTTGATAAGTGGGATAAGTTTATTCCATTTTATGATTATTTCAAATTGCTCTTAAAGAAGGGGAAATAGCAATAGCATATTATAAAAATGCGAGCTTTAAAATGTTCACAGGTGGTTTTATAAAATCATTTTTCACACCTCAGTTAAAATTCTTTTAGTTAAGATCTATTAAATATGACACCTACAGATATGTTCTTATATAGTTAGAACTTAGCAAAAATAAAGGTCCAATTGACCCATATTTGGGAAGTTTACTACCTTCAGCACAGATGTTCCAAAATATGTCACTTATAGTAATCTAAAATCTAGAACCCTGAAACACTTTACATTTAATTAAAAATAATATATTGTTTTACAGTAGAAACATTGATAACATTCCAGCAATGATTGAGCAGTAATTGGACATAACTTTCTATCAGAACTAAATTTAAAAATGGAAAAATAGATTTTAATTACTTTCAAAAATTACTACAGATGGTGCAGTGTGGAAGGCCAGAAGTGGTATCACCCCGGAAGTGGTGTCACCCCGGAAGTGACATCACCGGATCCGGGCACCAGGAAGTGGTATCACCGAAAGGGAGCTCACCAGAAACGGAAGTGACAACATCAGATATGAGATCAGTCCAGAAGTGACATCATTATGAGCTTGTGTATATAAGTGGTGCTCAGAAAATAAACTGATTCACTTGTCCGCCCTCAGCAGGCAGTGAACCTCCTGATCCCAGCTTTGGTTTCTGTGTCTTTCTTGTACCTTTCTCTGTATTTTCTTTAAGCTCCTCATCCACTCCTCTCAGGTTCAGCTGATTTGTGGAGCTGGTCTCTGCAGGTGGCACCCGAACAGGGACCTGAGTACAGAGTGAAAGGGACCTGAGAAGGGTCAGGTCTCACATAGATGGCCGGCAATTTCAGTGAGGAGCCTCCCATAGGAGAACAGATGTACATCAATAAGGTACAGACTTAGTAAAGTCCAGGGGCTGGTACACCTTGGGATAGCAAGGGTCAAAGGACTGTGGGGCTGATCATAAAAATTATATATATATGATTAAAGCTATAAATATGGGAGATTCTGGATCAAAAGACTGAGCACTCTTTGTACATATGCTTAAAGCTATGTTCCATACCCGCGGCAGTAATGTGCGTGGTCATGTGTGCAGCTGGCAGTTAAAACCTTTTCTTGCTTTTTC
Organism: Phataginus tricuspis; assembly: GCA_029783875.1. Taxonomy (NCBI): domain Eukaryota; kingdom Metazoa; phylum Chordata; class Mammalia; order Pholidota; family Manidae; genus Phataginus; species Phataginus tricuspis. The sequence goes on along the minus strand of JAQQAC010014101.1, from coordinate 10,394 downwards.
CTACAGTATGGGAGAATATATTTGTAAATAATACATCCGCCAAGAGGTTAGCATCCAAAATATATAAAGAACTCACACACCTCAACACCCAAAAGGCAAATAACCCTATTAAAAAATGGGCAGAGAATATGAATAGACATTTCTCCAAAGAAGAAATACAGATGGTCAACAGGCACATGAAAAGATGCTCCACACCGCTAATCATCAGGGAAATGCAAATCAAAACCACAATGAGATATCACCTCACACCAGTCAGAATGGCCACTATCCAAAAGACAAGAAAGAACAAGTGTTAGCAAGGATGTGGGAAAAGGAAACCTTCCTACATTGTTGATGGGAATGTAAACTGGTGCAACCGTTGTGGAAAGCAGTATGAAGGTTCTTCAAAAAACTGAAAATAGAACTATCATACAACCCAGAAATTCCACTTCCAGTAATTTACCTGAAGAGAATAAAATCCCTGATTCTAAAAGATATATGAACCCCTATGTTTATTGCCACATTATTTATAATAGCTAAGATATGGAAGCAACCAAAGTGCCCATCAATAGATGATAAAGAAGATGTGGTACATATATACAATGGAATATTATTCAGTCATTAAAAAGGAAATAAATCCTGCCATTTGAGACAACATGGATGGTCCTAGAGAGTATTATGCTAAGTGAAATAAGCCAGGCAGAATTATGATTTGCACACATAATGTGAGATGGGGGGTCACGGGGAAGGCAGTATAGCACAGAAAAGATAAGTAGTGACTCTATAGCATCTTACTATGCTGATGGACAGTAACTGTAATTGGGTATGTGGTGGGGACTTGATAATGGGGGGAATCTAGTAACCACAATGTTGCTCATGTGATTGTATATTAATGATACCAAAAGGAAAAATAAAGAAAGAAGCCAGGCAGAGAAAGACAAATACCATATGGTTTCACTTATTTGTAGAATGTAAAAAGCAAAGCAGAAGGAATAAAACTGCAGTAGATAGACTCATAGACACTGAGAATGACTGATGGTTACCAAGGGGGAGGGGTTGGGTGGATGGGGAAGGAGAGGGGTGATAAAGGGGCACAAAAATTCTCCATCATAATATAAGTTGGTTGCAGGAATGGTAGTACAGCATGGAGAATATAGCCAGTGGTTCTGTAACATCTTCCTATGTTGACAGTAACTGCACTAGTGGGGTGAGGATTTAATAATATGGGTAACTGTTGAACCACTGGGTTGTGTATTTGAAACCAATATAAGATTGTATATCAACGATAATTCAATGAAAATGAAAAAAATTTAAAAAGATGAGGAAATTTCAGGGTGTATGTGTGCTGCTGTGAATGAGCCACTAAACAAAGAAAAATGCCAGAAAGTGGGAATTCTTCTGTTTTACTAATCTCCAGAGTATGCTATATTGTTTTCTCATGTTTTCTCAGCTTTAGACATCATTGGTTGACTTTCTGCAGTGATACATAAGAGCTAGCTTTATTTACATGACCCCTCATCTCCCTGCTACTCTTGTTCCAGTATTATCCCAGTACATCACTACTGTCCCAACATATCATTGTCAGTTCACCCACTGCTTGCCTTGGTAACCTTTATTTCTTGGTCTATCAACCACAGACAGCCTCTCTTGACCCCTCACTTTATATGGGGAGGTTACCCACACTTCTATCCTACCCTCTACATGTTGGTCAGTTTTGGCAGGGTGTACTGGGACAATAACATTAACAACAAAAAATCTCAGCAACTCAGGCTGATTTCTCACTCATATGACATGTCATTCCCTGCTTCTGATGTCCTCTTTATTCTGGAACCAGACTGAAGAGCAGCCCCCGTCTGAGACCTGCCATCCTCATGGAAGAGGGAAAGGAACAATGGCCAGACCTCACAATGCCTCCTACAGCGTCTGCTAGTCATGGCTTAGGCCACTTCCACTCACACTCAATCAACCAAAGATAGTCACATGGCCAAGCCTGGTATCAATGGGCAGGGAAGGAAGCAGTCCCCTTCCACAGGAAGGTGGCAAGCCACATGGCACCAGGCAGGGATGTGCCTCCTCCTCTTGCAGGGATGACAGTGAATAACTGGGAACAGTAATTTAATCTATCACAATCTACCTGCCAACTTCAACAAGCTGTGCTTTTCATTTTACATTGTCAAAGTGGAAAATCTTTAGATCCTCCCTTTATGGCTATTATTATGCAGTCTTCAGTGCTCTGTGGTTGGTTTTGGAAGTTGAAAATCATTTGTATTATTATGATTAAGCAAATATTTTTCACTGCAGAGTCAAAGAGAAGCTAACAGCCCACACAGTATACCATTATTCCAATAACCCAGGCCCTATGCACTTAAAAGAGCCTTCCTTCATTCCACCCCTTGCTCAAAATCTGGCCATATTCTGATGTGCTTCGTATTTGAGCTATGCCTTTCATTAAAATTTTTTTTTCTGAAGCTGCTGATTACTTCTTTTTTATGGTTGGTTGAAGAAACACGTGCCTTCTACACCACGTCCCTAATATCCTCCAAACTCTCATTCCAATCATTGTTTGGAATCTTTCTATTCTCTTTGAAGTCAGCTGACCTCCTGATCTAATTGGACAGGTATTTCATTTTCGGATCTTAATGCTTTTGTATAGCTTTTGGTTTTTACTACAGTTGCTAATTGCCTTCCATTTGTGCTTCCTTTCAGTTTGTCTCAAGTTTAGTTTCTTGCAGTGTCCTGCTAATACTCTTTACTCTGTGGAATGTCCCCTTCTCACACCATCCTCCGAGACCCCTTTCCTGGAGCCCTCACCCTCCCACTCTACTGAAGACTCACTGGTCTCTGGCCTGTTTTATCCAAGGGTTGCTTTTCATAGCTGCCCTGAGTTGGATCCATTATTGCCACATCTTCTTTCTTGATTTACTGTCCTGTTTTGCTGAAATACATCCTCAAATAACTTCCTTAGAAAGGCTAAGGAGGATGCAAACTCTTTGGTCTTTGCATCCTCAGGTCTGCCTCCCTTATATATAAAGTAAAGGAGTTGGATTAGATTTCTGCTGCCTGCCTAGTCCAGGTGTACAATTCTAGTCAATCTGCACTAATAAATAATAGACTATTATCAAGGAGAAACAAAGTGGTTGCTGGTCTCAAGGTGCTTAGATTTAGATAAAGAATAAACTCTTGAAACAGTAACAAAAAATCAACAGTACAAAAAATGTACAAGGTAGGGCATGATTAATCATCAATTTGAGCCTCAGGTGTACAGGGAAAAAAGAGAAGCTGAACCAGCCTGTGATGTTCTGCCTGGGAAGCAAGACTTCAGCTGAGTGTCAGAGTAGGCAGTATGTCAGGACTAGATTACATATTTATGAATATTCAACAGGAGGTTGACGGCCAACAGGAGTCTGATGGAATAGGTAACAGTCAGTGGGAGCTCTCCTCCCTCCCACTTTCCTTGTCACTCAGTTATCAACATTTTCATTTCATGAAGTCATTCAAAATTGATGCAATTTTTAAATATGAAAGGATAATTTCACCCCTGACCAATGGGAACCAGAAACAGATTCTCTACCCATTTGGGGTGTAACAATGAGCCTGCATCACACAGATGAGTATTGTGAATGCACGTCCAGGTGCCTAGCTTGTTGGACCGCAAAGGTACGGTAGTGGTCTTCCATGGCAGGGTTTCACTGAATAGGGCTGGAGCACTTTCTTTACCATCTTCCAGTTTTAAAATTTGTTTTGAGGGGTGAGGGTGGTCACAGGTCACTTCTTCCTGCCCACTCCCCAGGAGAGGAAGCGTCCTCCCATGGAATGCATGTGGTCCTGATGGCACTGTGGCTTGCATCAGGACGGCCCTGGGCTTCTCCCTGGCAGGTCCTGCGGACTGGATGGACCTCAGACACCTCCCTCAGAGAAAAACCATGCCCTCGTTCAGCCCAGTGCTTGCACTCCCATTTAACTTGCAAACGAGGAGAGCACTTGCAGGGAAGTTTCCAGAAAAAAAGAGAGACCTTGGGGTCAGTGGTCTGACCAATTCCCAGAGAGTGGGAGTACAGTAAGGACGGCGAGTGCTTCAGGCCACGTGATTGGTGTTCTCAGCCAGATCTTATCCAAAGGAAGGCTGTCTCTGGAAAGCTTTCTCCAAACCCCCCACTTCCACCAAGGAAGAATTGTTGTGAAAACACTGTTCCTGCTGCCATGCTAGCACTTACCAAATTCAAAGTTTGCGTCAAATTTTCTCTAAAGTCTATGACATTTTGACTCATTTATTCATTGTCACATCCCAGTACCTGGCATGTGGGAGTGCTGTGTTTGTTGAATGAATGAGTGAATGGTTTGAAAGAAGCTGCATTTCACCAAAAGGCAGAGCCTGGCACTGAATATTCAGTTTTCACAGGAGCTTCAGATAAGCCAGAAGGACCTGGAGAAGTGGCTCTGGGCCAAAGGGATGATCTCCAAGAGCTGGGGCCATTCACTCCAGAGGACAAAAAAATGTCTGCACGTTTTGCACCGGCTGCTTGGTCATCCAGACCCCACTGCAGGTCAAGGGAAGCAGAGATCAACACGTGCTCAGCAAAGGTCTTGGGGGGCACCCCACATATACCCAGAGACGGGACCAGTGCTCAGCTCTGCAGGTCTTCACCTCGGCGCTCCTTGAAGTGAAGAGCAAGAGGACCCACCATCTTCCGGGCACTCCCTATACGCCAGACCCCTGAGCTTTATGTAATCTCATTGCCGCTTTCCAGCGACAGGACAGACAGGATGCCTGACTTCCAGACAAGAACCACTCTCAAGAAGCAGGAACCCCTCCTTCAGTAGGGAGAGGGGCAGGCACCTGTGCACCCAGTAAATTGTACAATGACAACGAAAAAACGCCTGGATACCGTCCCTGAAAAATCAGACGTCTGTTCCCCCGTGGCCCACCTGTGTCATTACTTTTGCAGTTTGCTTATTTTTTTCGCATTATTTTCTTCTGGGTTTTTCTCAGAAAGAGTTCTTACAAAAATCCCATAGAATTCTGATCTAACAATGGGAAGTGTGAAGAGGGAAACGCTGGTATCCCCCGGGGAATGGGGCAGGGGCAGGAGGGAGGAGGCCAGTGAGAGGGGCAGCCGGGCTAAGGGTAAGAAAGACAGCTGGGAAGCTGAGACGCGGGGGGGTCTTCACATCATCAGAGCGCTGGACAGGCAGTGCGATCTCACTCCTGCAGGTGGGCATTTCTGACACTGCTGTATTGACATCAGCTAGCCTCCTCACAGGGCCCAAGGGTGCGCAGAGCCGGCGGGGCAGGCTGCTGGCGGCTCACGCACGGGAAGCTCAGCCGAAGACCACCCAACTTCCTGCCCATCAGGCGCGCTGCCTGCCTGCCGCAGCCCCTGGGAGACAAACACCACGAAAAGTGAACCTTGGCTCTCATAGCGCGGGGCCCCTGCTAAGCGGCCTAGGGCGAGGCCGTGAGAAAGGCCAGAGGGAAACAGAGAACCCCTTCCAGCTGGCCTCTGCTCTTGGGAACTCGGAGCCTTGCGCTAACAACTGTCTCCACGCAATGGCAGCGCTCTCCTGGAGAGGGCACCGAGGCCACTCCGCCCCGCGCGCCCGAACAGCGGGGGCCCAGCGGGCAGGCAGGTTTGGGGAGCTGCTGGAGAGGGAAGGTCAGGGAAACTCCTCATGCCCTCCCTCTACGCAGCCCTCGGCACCACTGTCTCCGTGGTGCGCGTGTTTTAAAATTTGGGTCACTCGTGCCATCAGGGCCCCTCCAGGAAGCCAGAGTCCCACCCAGAATTACATCGGCGTGCTCTCCACTTTCCTCCGGAGCCGAAAACATGGGAGGGGGTTGGGGGGGGGGTCACCTCTGGCCCTGTGAGGTCCACCACAGACATTAAAGCTAACAAAAGCTTGCCTTATCCCCGTGGAGAGGAACGGGGCTGCGGGCGCTCGGGAACCAGGAGGGGAGACTCTGGCCAAAGAGCGCTCGCCCCCGCGCGTTCCGCGAACAGAGGCTGGGCTGCGGGGTGTCTCCGAAGCCCTGCTCGCCCCCTTTTGCCTGGCCCGGGGGGCTTCAGTAAGGCCTGGGGCTTGGTCCCAACCTGTCTTCTTCCCGGGCGCGCCCCTCGAAGAATGGGGCTCGCGGGAGGGCGCGCGCGGAGAGAAGGGCAAGGTTTCGGGGCGCCCGGAGAGGGACTCTAGTCGGGCCCGGGAAAGCTGTCCGTGCCGCAGCCCGCGGGCTCCATCCTCCCGGTCGAGTTCTCGGCTTTTCGGACAGGACAGCCTCGCTTACAAGGCGGGGACGGGGAGGCGGGCCAGGGGCCCCGCGACGCCGCCACCTGCTGGGGGACCCGGGCACAGCACTGGTCCCCGCAGGCACCTCCCGAGGGGCTCTGCCCGTCCCCTCCCCTGCCGGCCCTCGGGGCTCCGGGCAGCCGCGTCTTACCCAGTCCCGGCACGAAAGTGTTGAGAAAGAGGCAGATGACGGCCACGGGGAAGGGCATGTAGGGGATGGCGGCGCGCAAGGGGCCCTTCTTCTCGCGGACCTGCACCACCACCCCGCTGGACGAGGACGCCCCTCGAGGGTCGGCGGCCGCCACCGCTGCCGCCGCCGCCGCCGTCTCGGAGTCTTTGTGCGAAGGCTCCATGGCCGGGTGCGCCCGGGAGCCGGCTGGGCCGGGGGCTCTGCGCTCCGGGCTCCGCGCTCCAGGCGGGCAAGAGCTCCGGGCTCCGGGCTCGCAGACCCGCCGCGCGCCAGCTCCCCACGCGCCGGCCTCTGCGGCGCTCGCACGCCCCAGCGGGGGCGGAGGGGCGGCGCGACACGCCGTGACAGCACTCCCCGCCCCTCCCCGCCAGCCCTTCCCCGCCCTTCTCTCCGCCCCCCTAAAAAACACAACATACACATCGGGGCGCCGGGAGCAAAGTCGAAGAGGAACGCAGCGGGAGCTGGTTGTAGATCCAGCTCGCCCTCCCCCGCGGCTGAGTCGGCGGACTCTGGCGGGACCCCGGGAACCGCGCGCGTGCGCCCCGAAGGCTCCGAGCCCAGGATGCGCGGGAGGCGGGGCCGCGCGCGCTGCTGCCAGTGCCAGAGGCCTGCCCGTCACTGATTTGGATGGGTTCGTATCCAGTCACAACGAAAAAGCGATCTGAGGGCCAGTAATGGAGCGGAAGGCAGGACACACCGCTTTCGGACAGGTCTCCGCAAGACTGGTTAGATGGGACCCTCCCCTACACACAGACACACACAGCAGTCACACTCACACACACAACACACAGACACAGACACACAGAACACACAGACACAGAAACACAGACACACGCACACACTGATGCGAAACACGGAAAGGGACGCACCTACTACTGGGTGGGGGTCATGTGGGGATCCATCCCTTGGTTGGAGGAAAACCTGGACCTTCTGTGTGCCCGACGTGGTGGCTAACAAGCCAGGGAGGCCTCAGCGCCGTCTGGTATCTATGAAGTGGCAGTGGGCCGAGGCGAGGGGATTCAGTGTCAGCGTCCCAGCCGGCAGCAGGGGGCCCATACTGAATTAGATGCCCTGAACAATACTGCCCCCACTCACCTCCATACCAGAAAAAGTGAACGAAGAAAGCATCCGCCTCTCAGGTGAGGGAGCAGTTAATGCCATCGGTATTATTCAGATGTTCAGCAAATCGTCTGAATAATTGAAAGGATGCAAATCTGCTTTCCTCCCAGTTATCCTCTTTCTCCAGAAATAATAGTGATTGAATGACCCTAACACAGCCTCTGGGCTCAGAGGAAGAAGGCTAAAAGACATGAGTTACTTTATGTGAGTCTGAATAAAATAATTTTAAAAACAAATGGTCATCAGGGGTTAGTGGTGATAATGTAACTGGCTTAGGCCTGGTAGTCGAAAGTGAACAGGGCTGAAAGTTTTAGTCTCTATTCAGCCACTTATTATCTGTACAACTTAGAACTCATTTAGCCTTTTCTGGGTTTGAGTTACTGTGGTGGTAAAAATCAAAGTAAGATCCAATTTAATACACATTTATTGAAGGCCTAATATGACTCAGATACTGGGGAGAGAGAAAGGAGGAAAACCCAGGCCCTGACTTCAAGGATCTAATAGGTAAATCAAGGATTACTGACAAAAGCAATGATGGAATGACAGCGACAAATGCTGTCCCTTTGCTGAGCTGAGGGTGTGGAGAAAGCATGGGTCCATCTGTGAAGCCAGCTAGAGTGCGGGAGGCCTCAGGGGAGGTCTCCCAAAGAAGCTGATACTCAATGAGACAGAGAGGTTAACTAACTTGCACATGGTCACCCACTAGTGCGTGATAGAGCTGCGATTTGAATGCAGGCAATCTGGCTCCAGAATCCGTATGTACAGAACGTTTGTTTTATTCAGAGACCTAGAAAACAACCTGCATTCTCGGAATATTCTTTCACAGGGCACCTGAACTGTTTTAGGGCTAAACAAACACTGTTGTTCCTGGAAAAAAAAAAGGTTTTCAGCGAAGGAAGTAGATTTACATCCCCCAGTTTTCCAGATAATTCACCTATGGATGTCAGACATCCAGGTATATTAAGTACGTACAAAGTCAGGGAAGCCAAGAAAAATAGGGAATGTCATAGGACTTGCAGAGTGCCTGGGACTAGGGCAGAAACAGGAAATGACTCTGGTGGGGTGCGCAGGAAACTCGTGATGAAGGGCCAAGGAATTTGGACTTCATCTTAGCTGTGATGTAGAATCACTGGAACATGTTAAGAAGGACATAGCATGAATGTTCCAAGTACTATTACTGCATAACAAATTCCCAGAATTTAGTGAATTGACCCAACCATTCTGTTATTATCACAAATTCTACAGGTCAAGAAAATGGACAGATTACAGCTGGGACAGCTTCTCTTTGCTCCGTTATGTCTGGAGACTCAGCTGATGGCTCAAATGGTGGTGGCTGGACAACTGGGCTACAGGATTCACTTCCCAAATGAGTCTCAGGTCTGGTGCCTGGACTGGGCTAACTTGAAAGCTGGCAAGAATGGGTCTGTTCCCAGAACCTACACACAACCTCTCCACGTGCCTTGGGCCTTTCACAGTACAGTGGTTGGGTTCTGAGAGGAAACTTCCCCAGAAGGGTTGTCCGGACAATGTGCATTGCAGGCCCAGTGGAAGCTGCGTGGGCTTTCTGCCCTAACCTCTAAAGTCACACAGGGCCACCTCCATGAGCTCTATTGGTTGAAGCAGTCACAATGCGTTCAGATGGAGACCACCCCACCTCTCCATGGAGTAACGTCAAAGAATTTGGGCTCTAGCTTTGAAACCACCATAAAGGGTTATGATTTGGGGAATACCACTCAGTCAATAGCATGAAGGATGGATTGGAGGGGCAACATTGGGCCCCATGAGAGGGGGACTCTTCCTGACCCCATGGACTGGGAATGAAGAGAGTTCCTAAGTGAAAACTGGATATTACTAGCAGACAAAAAGGAAACGTTGGGTTTGAGGACCTGAAGACATCCAAGATGAAGGGGCCAGCAGAGACAGTTCAAGTGGTCTTGACTATCAGTCAGTTTGAGGCTCAGTAAAGTCATTTGGGCTGCAGAGTTGGGAGCCATCCATGTGCAAATGGTAAAGCCCTGTATGCAAATGTGGAGTAAGAAAGGTAGAGAGCCCAGGAGAGTTACTAGCAGGTATTTAGCAGAAAAGAACACTGAGAGTGTTTCATGAAAGCCAAAAGAGGAAGACTTTTAAGGAGGAGTGGTCAGGACTGTCAAATTCTACAGAGAAGTTGAGTAAGATCCTAAAAGTGCCCACTGGACTTGGCAGTTAGGGGGTTTAGCCTCACTGGAGTCCTTGCCCAAAAGTTTCACCTACCATGTCCGTTTTCAAGTAATTTTTCCTTTTCATCTAAGTTGTTGAATTTATTGGCTTAAAATTACTCATAATAACCTCTTATTATCTTTTTAATGTCTGTAGAATCTGTGCTGGTGTCTCCCCTTTCCAGCCTCCTTGGTCTATTTGTACTTTCTCTGACCACTCTTGCAGGGAGATTATCCCACTCCCACTTGACATTATGGCCATGGCTGCTGTTTGAGGGAGAGGTCAAGGTCTAAAGTACTTCATGTAGGAAGAGGCCTCCAAAAAAACCTTAAGAAATGATCCTCCCCCAAACCAGACACAAATACAACAGGGGAAACGGTTCAGGAGTTGATTGCATCAGCCAGTTGTCACATCTTGGGCAGGCATTGGGTGGTGAAGACAAAATTTGTTATTTGGCCTTATTCCCTCACCAGCTGAATAAAGCACCTCAGTTTTGGACCGCTTTTCAGATGAGAAAAGTAATAACTTTGCTGAAATCAGCTTCCAAACTGCACAAGGAATTCATACACCAACCGGGATGGCTCCTTTTGGCAAAGACCAGCATCGTAGCACTGGGCTTGGTATG
>JAQQAC010014091.1:0-10498 GCA_029783875.1 Phataginus tricuspis | reverse complement strand
CATAATGTCGTCCTTGCCAAGAAGATAGTAAATTTCATCACAGTTTCTGACAAGCTGAAACAAAGAAGAATGGACATCAACTGACCTCAAGGACTCAGGCACTTATGTGACCAGCTGGAAAATCTTTCCAGGTCAACAACAATGGGCCTTGTTTAACGAACAATGACACCTGGACTCACTCCGCTTAAACTTGCTTGTCCAGTGATTTTTGTTGTGACGACCAAAAATGACATCCTCAGCAACCTATCATTCCTAGATGTTCTCCAAAAGCTAACTTCTCAATAACTATTTTTCATTATCCGGTGTTCTCTTGCTCAAGTTAAAAAATACATTGATTTCTCCCATACATTTAAGTTGTATTTTGTATTTTATAAGGGGTAAATTAATTTATCTTACCCTATGCATTTTTTAAGAATAAATTTTGTTTCCTGAAAATCTTGTATTTTCCTTATTACCATGTGTAATCTGTTTTCTTTTCACATTTATATATCAACATTTATGAGATAAATGTACTGGGAGCCTATTTCATATCACAGTTATTGTGAATTACTGAGGCAAAAATACTTCTCAGTTTTGAAAACAAATAACATATAATTAGAGTGACCAAACTAGTGTCTCCAAGACAAGGGCATGTTCATAAAAATACAATCATGCTGATGCAAATAGATGTGACACCACAGCCTGACAGGCACTGAAATAATCAGACCTGTATGTGTTAATGATACTTAAGCCAGACAATGAGGGCTCATTTCTTCATAATTGTCAGACATGACCCTTACTTAGAAATATATCTGAGAAGTGACTTACACGAGAATAAGCAATAAACTAATTGAACTGTAGCTTCGAAAATAGTTTTATTTCAGATATGAGTCATTCTCATATACTTGCTAAAATAAAGACAAAAACTATCCAATTGGGACAAAAATTTGTCTGTCTCAATAAGACATTACATTATCAAACAGAAAATCAGGCTAAAACTACCATTTTTTAAATTCTCATTTTCTAAATATGTTTTCCTTTTATCACTTCTCACATGGATTACCGTATTAATTTTGTTTACTGAGATTTATCAAATTTCTGTTAAACAATTTTTATGACATCTTTACATACATCCAATACATAGTCTCATGCAACTCGGTCATCCATGACTGCATTGGCCAATGAATTGACGCCTTGTCAAATTTCTTGACGAGCCCACGTGCTTCATTAGCCAGTTCTTCTAATTCTGCTAAACATGGGAGAGAATGATTTTGTGTTCAAAATATCCTGCTGATGGGACAATCGTGGTAAAATCTTTTATTCCCCAAGTAAAGACATTACCCAGAAGGCCCCAGTGGCTGCGAGAAGGGCTAGCTGTTTCATTATAGACTTGGAGATTAGGTGTCATGTCTCCCAGAGAGCACACTCCATATATGAGACAGGGGCTAAGGCACTGAGTGGCTGCGGTATGTGTGGCATTGGCACAAACTGCCTGGCCACCACAGGAAGTTACCGCAAACCCACATAAGAAGGCCATACCTTTAAGGGCACATATGGTAGCAGAATTATTGCCCCCGTAGGGTTTGTGAGATGTAAAGTTTGCAGGCCACCAGGAACTAAAATATAGCTTCCGGAGTTTACATAGCATAGATGGTTCTCTGGTAGAACTTCCAAACCCTATGGTACCCTGGCTGTTGAAGGGTTTGTGTTTGGGGGTAGCAGTATATAAGGAGGCAGTGGGGCTATTTGTAGGGTTTTCAAGAGTAAAGGGCGAGGCCATGGTAGGGGGCAAAAGGGGGAAAACTAGACTACCTTACCAGGAGTTGTTTAACAGCTGAGACTTGAAATATGCAGAGGGTAGTGATGCCCTGTCCTCCTGAGGGTGTCTGGGGCACACCCAATAATTTTTAATCCCCACTGTTGCAGGAGCTTGGGTTATTGGGATTAGAGAATTTTGAGTCCACAGCTCTTGCTTTGATGTGATGACTGGTGAAGAGTTGGTCAGGTTTACGTAAAAGAGGAGGGAAAGCAGACTCACAGGGAGGTGCTGGGCTGAGGAGTGGGTGCAGGGGGCAAAACAAAACACGTAATCACCTACTACTACTTTCTTCTGAAAGAAGCTTTACATCTTCCACTGGTTCACAGGTACAGACTGGCTGTTTTTCTCGGGCTCAGATGAGACCCACGGCTTGACCTGTGAGGGATGAATCCAGCTGGTGATCCCGGGCACTTCAATGGCGGTAGGAGAAGATGAGAGCACTGGGTGAGGCCCCTTCCAGGTCGGTTGTAACTGGGAGGCTGCAGAGCCTTCCTCCATACTTTGATTACGACCTGGGTTCCTGCTGGATTTAAGGGGCCTTCGGGCTTGTTGGGGGTGACCATAACCGCCCATACTCCCTTAGCACCTATTGAAACTGTCTTAAGGAACATGTATATGAATGCACAGCTAAGGCTTTGGCGTGAAGGAGAATCTCTGATCAATTAAGGGATTCCCGTACAAGGCATGAGGTGGGCTGAAGTCGGAGGATGCCTTACACACCGCCCTAGTTAGGAGGGCGTTTGGGGGAGCCTCTGCCCACTTCAGGGCAGTCTCCAGGGTGCATTTTCTTATGCTGATTTCAAGAATGGGTTGGCCAGTTCTACCTTCCCCGAGGATGGGTGTTGCCTGTAGCAATGTAAGTGGTATTTAATTCCCAGAGCCTTAAACACACTCTGAACAATGGAGGCCACGAGGGCAGGGCCACTGTCACTCTGGAGGGAGAGTGGAAGCCGGACCTGGGAATAATGTCATGCAACAGCCTGCTGGCCACCTCAGGGGACTGCTCGGTCCACGTGGGAAGGCCTCCATCCATCCCATGAAGGTGCCTACAGACAACAATAGGAACTTAAACTGCTGGGTGGGAGGTACTTGTGTAAAATCCAGTTGCCAGTCCTTCCCCAGGTGTGTCCCTGCTCATTGAACAGCCTGGACCAGGGTGGGTTTCATGCCCCTTGAGGGTTATTGATGGCACAGGTGGTGACCTCAGACAAGTCCCTCCCTGTGAACACCTGGATGTTAGAGTGACAAGAACATTTTTCCCTAGATGAGTAACATCGTGGAAGGATTTTAAGACCTTCCAGTGGAGGTTTAGGGGAAGAAAAAGGACCTTTCCTTTTTGGAGCCATCCTGAAGGCAGGGGCTCAAACCCTTCTGCTGTGCCCAGGTCCCCTGCTCTGGCGTGTAGGTAGGTGGGGGGCAGGGGTCTTAGGCCTGGTACCAGAGTGGCCAGAAGAGGCTCCCGTAGGCTGCCTGGACCCTCATGGTTTAGGCCAGCTGGAGCTGAGTAAGTTTGAGACTAGCTTTCCCTGGTGCTGGGGCTCCCAGTGCTCAGTCTTTGGGGCACAGCATGCGGGGCCCATTAGAGGGGCTTCTTTGTGGACACCTGTGGGTTCTGCCCTGGAGGGAGGAGGGTTTTGGGCCAGTGGTGGGTCAGAGGCACAATCCGGGAACCCCTGAACTGGCACCAGGTGATTCCCCTTGGCCTCCTGGAACATAACCTGTGTGCCCTCTGGGTCACTCCCGGGAACTGCGGCATTGGTGCCGGTCTGGGATTCTGTGCATAATCCCTGTCATGCTGGGGGCATTTCTGGTCCCGCTGATGGAGGCTGGGCTGGGGTATGGCCACAGGCAGGCTGGTGGGACAGCTGGATTCCCTTTAGGCACATTTGGGTATAAATGTGGGTCAAAGGGAAGTTTGGACCAAGCCTGAGATGGGCGCGTGTGCCCAGTCCCTGCCCTGGGCTGCACGGAGATGTGCAGAAGGACAGCAACCATGATTTACAGAAATTTATGTGCATGTAATTACAATAGAACAGTCATTCTATCCTCCCTTGAAATTTGAAAATAACAAAATTTGTTATTGAATCCTATTTACTATAGAAAGGCAGCCTATGTGTTTCATGAATAATTAGCTCTTTTGACTGGAACTGAGGAAAAAAACAAATGCATCATTTATTCTAATTTTTCATCTTCACCGTTAACATTCATGGATCTTTAAAAAATCTTTTACCTGCATATATTAAGGAGTATTATAAATGGAAATATATTTGCACGTATGCACACACATAACTATATAGTTGTGTATGTATGTACAATTTGTAGTATATTCATTATGTGGTAAAATATTCAGAAGCATATTTGAAATTCAAAGTTAAATTCAATTCAATATTTCTCAACATGTTTGTAAATGGCACTAATTACTTTTTTTAAACATGAGGAACAGTACCTTTAAAATAATTTGTAATGCACAGTCTCTCAACTCAATCCTTTTGAAGTTTGAATAGAAGCATGTATATTTAAGTATATTATGGAAATAAAACAAGATTATATGAAATATGTATTTCTTTTATACTTACCAAATACTGACTTAAAAGTATTTTAAATGATATTCATTCATATTTCTCAAATATTCCTCAAACTGAGGGATTCTATTTTATCTTACATCTTTGTATCTCTCATTTATAGTAAATCATTTTTTTACTTTATAACTCCATCTTTTTTTTCACCTGCAAGTTTACTTTGAAGGATTCACAATCTTTATATCCCAGTTGAGTTTCGTTCAGTCTACATTTTTACGATTATGTTATGAAAAATAAGTTAATCAGACTCAAAATTGGAGGAAATCAAAATTACTTTTTTGTGTTTAAGAGAGCTGAGGTCTAAGCTAAGAATAGTATGGTTTCTTACACATGTTTCTCTCATATCGGGTTCTTATACCTCACTTCTGCTTCAGGCTCGCTACTCTACAACTTTTTTTATGAGACAAATTAATGAAAAAAAGTAAATCAAAGAAATTTTCACATAGTATTTTTGTTACAAAAGCAAAAAAGTGCACCAATAAAGTTCAATCAATACAGAGTAGTGGACAATTTCCCAAATTTGCTGGAGATACAAGTATTATGCTATTTATTGTAAAAAATAAATGTCCCTGTAATTCTATGACATCTTGAAGTTTTTAAATATGTATGTTAACATTCCATGTAATCATTTTGAAAGGGAGGAAGTATTACACATTGTCTACTATTTTTCTTAGGACCCATGTTTATTCTGAATTTTTAAGTACCTGCTAAACACAAATAAGAAAAATCCCGCAAATATGTGATTTTAAACACTTATAAATGCAAAAGAGACAAAGTATTTTTTTGTGTGTGTTATATTTACCCTCATTGGAATAAGGCACCTAAAAAAACAAATCTTTTTCTTCTTCTAATAAAACCTCAGTGCTTTGAATAGTTCTTGAGTTATTTTAAGTAATTAATAAAAAAATGGTTAAATGATTAAGACCTTAGTTTGTACTTCTCACAGGTAGGTGTTTTATTATTTTAGATGTGTGTAGAATTTATTAGCTTAAGGTGGTAGATAAATTGTGTATTCCTTTTTAGAGTTATTTCTGATTAAAAATATAGGCATTGAGAGTAATGTTAGTAGATAACCAAGTATCTTAAAATCTGTTTTTATGACTATTATGAATACACTTAGTAGTAAATTGCAAAACTATGGGTTTATTTTTCATGTTTATGTGTCTCCTAATTTTTATTGAACATTGAAATACATTATTATATTAGTTTCAGGTGTGCAAAATAGTGGTATGATATTTTTAACATTATGAAATGATCACCATGGTAGGTCTACTCAACACCATGATAAATCTAGTTAATATTTAGTAATTACAAAATTATTAAAATGCTATTGGCTATAATCCCTCTGCTATAAAGATATCCACGTGGTCTGTTCATATTATAAATGGAAGTGCATGCCCCTTAATTGTTTCACCTATTTCACCCATCCCTCACCTCTATCTCTCCCAACCACGTTTGTTCTCTGTATATATGGGTATGGTTCTATTTGGACTGTCTATTTCTTGGTTTTGTTATATTCCACATATAAGTGAAATTACATGGTACTTGTCTTTGTTTGACTTATTTTACTTAGCATACTAACCTCCAGCACCATCCATGTAATTGCAAATGGAAAGGTTTCATTCTCTTTTTTGTCAAAGTAATATACAATATACAAACTAGGTATATATATATATAAACTATTTGCCACATAACTACTCAATAGTTGAAATAAACTGAGCATATCAAAAGACTAATAATGATGGACATTTCCTTTACATGAAGGTCAACTTGATACAATGGAAGGAAACACATTTAAAGTATTTTGTGAAATGTGTTTATAAATCATGTATTTCATTTTTTTATTCTTTTTGTTTTCCAGATCAAATATCATTTCCAGAAAATGACCAATTCCACCATGGTGACTGAGTTTCTCCTCATGGGATTTGTTAATAAGGGAGAAATAAAGTTCCTACAGATCCATATTGTTCCTTCTGATGTACTTGGCCACTCTGCTAGGGAATCTTCTCATTGTCTCTGCTACCACGTTTGACCAGAAACTTCACACACCCATGTACTTTTTCCTCAGGAACCTGTCCATCTTAGACGTGTGCTACATTTCTGTCACTGTCCCCAGTGCCTGTGTCAACTCCCTCACTGGAAACAGGGTCATTTCAGTGGCTGGCTGTGCAGCTCAGCTCTTCCTGCTCATTTACTGTGCGTGTGTGGAGCTTCTGCTCCTCACCATCATGGCCCGTGACCGCTATGTGGCCATCTGCCAGCCCCTCCACTACCCTGTCATCATAAACCAAAGATTCTGTGTCTGGGCAACACTGGTCTCCCTGCTCAGTGGTCTGATCTATGCAGCTGTGCACACAGGGAACACATTCCGGCTGTCCTTCTGTCAGTCCAATGTGATTTATCAGTTTTTCTGTGACATTCCTCCTCTGCTGAGCATCTCCTGTTCTGACACCTTCAGCAATTTTCTTTCAATTATTATCTCTGCCATTGTGTTTTGTGGTGGCTGCTTTGTCTTTATCACCATGTCGTACTTTCACATATTTTCCACTGTGATGAAGTTTCCAACCAGAGAGCGAGGCAAGGCCTTCTCCACCTGCGTCCCTCACATCCTGGTGGTGTCTGTCTTCCTCATCACCCTCACCTATGTGTGCCTGAAGCCTTCAGTAGCATCTGAAACCACCCA
Organism: Phataginus tricuspis; assembly: GCA_029783875.1. Taxonomy (NCBI): domain Eukaryota; kingdom Metazoa; phylum Chordata; class Mammalia; order Pholidota; family Manidae; genus Phataginus; species Phataginus tricuspis. The sequence continues at coordinate 3,438 of JAQQAC010014091.1, read as the reverse complement.
GGACATGATTCTTTCTTCATTTTACACCATAACTCCCCCATTCTTGAATCCCATCATTTACAGTCTTAGAAACAAACAGGTCAAGCATGCTGTAAGAAAAGTACTAACAATTTTTTCCTGGAAAACAATAAAGTCCCATCTCAAATCCATCCCAGTGTCACTGAATGAGCTGCACATGCCTGGGGAGCGACTGTCTGATCATGTCTCACATACGAGGCCACACACTCCAAAACCGCTCGGAGGAAGGCTGTATGACTGTTTTATAAAAATTCACTTTTGTTTTATATTACCCTTTCAATTTATTCTGCATAAAATAAAATTTTTCCACTTTCTGCTTTAATGAATGGATATGATCAATAATAATGAAAAAGTTCATTTTAGATTAATGTTTAGGATTCACCAAATAATAATGACATCAATAATACTCCAAAGGAATCCTTAACAAATCACATATGGATATAAACTATAGGCTCCATTATCAGAACTTATTCAATGAAATTTAACATAAGCCTATAAATAATATGCTCCTTAATTATAGGAATTCATGTATTGGCAAATTACAATTAAATCTTTAGAGAAATTATAGTTAATAATATATATTGAATGGAAACTAATAAGGGATATAATTAGAAAGTGAAAAGAATATGAACACAAAGGAAAAACTTAGAAATCTGTTATTTTAATCTCTCTCTTTATAGAAGTGAAAATTTTCTTCATACTTATTGATGGAAACTATTGTTACCTTCTCTGCTGTTTGCAGTTATGACATTCCGCCCTGGTGAACCACCTATTTGAGGGGGTAAACCTTGCTACAGGGACAGAGGCCAATGTTCCTTCTTCTTCTTGCCATATTTGTTAGTTATTATATAATTTTCTAAGTATCATGCCATCTCACAAATCTGCAAAGATGGTCCAAAGTAATTTATTTTGCAGACCATAATTCTGTATCTGTACACAAAAATCTTTGTAATGACTTTCTCATCATCAATGTAAAACTTAGTCTTCCGTAAATTTTTATTTTACAAACTACTACACACTTTGACTCATTAATTTAAAACCACTCTGGCACCTAGAAGGAATAACTTATCTAAGAAATTTTGTTACAACCCATAAAATATTTTAAAAGCCATGCACATGCAATCATAAGTGATGCAAAAATGTCAATATTGTAATTGAGTTTTATTCTTTAATGCATTAAATATTAGAATAACTTGAACCAATTATTTCATTGTAGTGGAAAATAATTAAATATCCTAAAAAGGGGGCACTTAATAAATATATATAAAATTCACCAGTCAAAAGAACGTTTGGCAATGAAATAATTTATTTCATGGATAGCTAATAGAGACAATTCAGAAACACTGAGTATAAAAATGAATTATTTAGGGTGCCTATGTTAACCAGCCACCCCCTTGGATAAATTACAATGTCTCAAGTCATTATGAGTCATTATGTTCGATAAAACAAGGTCATTTGTGTGTGTGTGTGTGTGTGTCAGACAATCCCACAAAGAGGAAATTAGACTCTGTGGTTGAATTATATACATTTAGTTTATTTGTTTAACCATGAAGAGACAAAGGCAAATAGTTCCTAATCATGGAGAATCAACATGAGTAAATAAAATAGTCTAAGTATAGACTTACATTTCACAGTCATATTCTCTGTTGTCAGTATTGGGAATAGGTCAAGTGGCTAAGAAATGAAATTTTGTCAATGCAGAGCAACATTATAAGAATTCAGAGAAAAGACAAAACATTCACAGTATCAAAGGGTATTTCCTTTTTGATTTTTAAGTTTAAAAGACACATAATGGAAAGAAAATTAAGCCAGGAAACTCAAACAGACATATAAGTTGATTTCTCTTAAATGTATATGAATATTTTAAAGCTATTCAGGCTGCAAGGCTAAGAATTTACTAAAGTTTCCAAAGAATGCAGTTTGGTAGACTCACTAGATTGAAGACAAAACGTTGGAAATTTAGCTCAGACAAGAGTAGTGCCCTTAGACAAGCTAGAAAGTCCTTTTTAAGGCCTGCAGGCCCGTGTACAGCAGTGATACAAGTTAGAGTTAGATTTATTATTACAAATACTGAAACTCATCCTCTGCTCAGTTGGATATCTTCTTACACTGATCTCTGCTCTCTCTGTCTGCTTGCAAGGAATGGAAGAAAAGGTCTGAAAAGAAAATACTATCTGGGTATTTTAACTTTCTGGTTCTTTTTTGTGCAATATATTTAAATTCAATAAAACAAATCACCAGTCATGTATGGTCATGTAAATAGTGAAGTTTGATAAACAAAAAGGAAAGAGAAATATTAAAGTAATATCATGATATTACACTTAAAAGACATATATATTAAAATAAATTATTATTCTTATAGTCATACTATAAACAGTGTTGCATCAAAATGATAGAGATTTTTACTTTCACCATAAAAGTAGAATATATGTAAAATAATAGACTAAAAAGACCACATCTGAAAAATATATTGACATAGTTCATTTAAGGCATATTGGATATACAGGAGAAAAAATAAGTGAACTGGGAAGCAGGACAGCAAAAATAATATTAATGAATTAATAATTGTAAATTATTCATAGAAAGACTCAATATTGTTCAAATTTGATGTCAGTTCTTCCCAATTTGATCTACAGATTCAAAGCACTCTCTATCCAAATTCTAGGACATTTTTTGAATTTTGACAAACTGCTTTTACTGTTCATGTGGACAGTAAAAGACCAAAAATTGGTAACAATATAAAAGGAGAAGAACAGATTTGAAGATGTGGTGCTACCTAACATCAAGACTTACTATGGAAATTAATAATTAAGACAGTGTAGTATTGGCAGAAGAATGGGCAAATAGACCCATGGAATAAATGAGGCCCCAGAAATTTGTATCACTAACAGATATTTGATGAAGAAACAAAGGAAATACAAAATAAAATTCGTGTCTTCAATAAACGGTCCTGGAAAAACTGTGCATCACATGTAAAATATAAATAAGTAAAGAAATCTATGTCAATACACCTTTTACAAACAACTACCTCAAAGTATACCATAGACATAAGCATAAAACGTACAACTATAAAACTCCTAACTTGGTAATATAGATAAATGTAGTAACCACATTGTTTTTTCATATGAGACCTTCATAAGAGTGTATATCAATAATACCTTAATAAAATAAATTTAAACAAAAATAAAAAATCATAAAACTCCTAGATGAAAACAGAAAATCTAGATGACCTTGATGTAGTGATTTCTTTCTAAGTAAAACACTAAAGACATATCCCAGAAATAATTAATTGATAAACCAGACTTCATTAAAATTAAAAAAATTCTCTGTGAAAGACACATCAAGAGAATTAGAAAGTAAGCCACATAATGGAAGAAAATATTTTAAAATATATATCTAATTAAAAGTTTTAAAAATACA
>JAQQAC010014090.1:0-12003 GCA_029783875.1 Phataginus tricuspis | reverse complement strand
CATAATGGCTTAATTTTAACTTTTAAATACATAAAATATTTATTGTCTAAAGAGGTAAAACAAGTTATCATTCTTTCTTGTATCTACTTCTTTCTATTCCCCACATCTGACACGATTCTGTATCTTGAATTGTTGGTTGTATGGCATATAACTTGTCTAATTTCATCAAACTATACATTTAATATACCTGTATTTACTGTATAAAAATTATACTTAATAAAATATGTCAATTAAAAAATACTACTGACACACATTGAATGGCTACATGACAGGGATTTTTTTAACAGGGTTCTCTTATTGGGCCCATTTCTAAGAGTCTGTATATTTTTTTCCTTTATTATTCTGTATTTCTCCACATTAGTATTAAGGAGCAGAATGGGACAAGCGTACATTCAGACGAAACTGTAACACAGGAAAAAGGTTGTTTATGAAATACCTGTTTTCTGAGTGTCTCTTCCCTTATTCTGTGTCCAATCCAGAAATCAAACATAACCTACATCACACACACACACACACACACACACACACACACAAAGCATGTGTACACAAAAAGATTCTGCAAGGATGTTTATCTAAATGCTAACAGCAGCTGTCCTTGGGTAGGAAAATTACAGAGGGAGTTTCTACTCCCTTACTTTTACCTCTAATTTACAAATGGGAAATAAACAAAAAGTTCAAATTGTTAAGAATTTGGAACACATTTTCCCTAAGGAAATAATATTTCAAATTGTTGCTTTATTCTTAAGGTACCCATTAAAACTAAAAACGAAATCTGTAATACTACTAAAAGATATTAAACATCTATACAAAATGTTGCTGAGAAAAAAAAAGCAATCTTAATAGGAAGAAATAATGAAGTGTGTGTATGGGACTTTACATAAGTCAGTGTTTTGCAGTATTTGATTCATTAGCAGTGTAAGTCATAAAACTGCTAAAGTAATGTAAACAACATGGAAATTAAAGCAGAATATCTTTCCCATTTTTTCAATAATCTAAGTAGCTCAATAAACAAAATGATCTCTTTTCATATGCACCTAATGCAAGTGACTATAAAATAGACTATTGCCTATGTCTTTTTGTATTACTGATTTTTACTCTGCCAGGACTGGATATTAAATAAACGCTGGTCACTGACATTAAGCCTTTAACACTTACAAAATACACTTTTCCAAAGGCTCCCCGGCCAACTTCTCTGAGCTCTGTAAAGAGCTTCTCCGGATCTTCCATCAGGAAGAGCGCTCCCACCGCGGGGTCCTCCAGGCTGCCTGCTGGGTTACTTGATGCCATCGGGCAATCAGCTGTTTGATTCCAATCCCAATCCATGGTAAATGTGTACGAATGAAGCCACGTTGGCATAAACAATTGTAGAGAAATATGAAAAGGAAAAAAGGAAAAGCAAACGTAGCTAAGAATTAGTATAACATCATTTTCTGAGTACATATACAAAATTATCTTAGACCTGGAATTTCACCGGAAAGAAGTGTTGTCTACTAGTGCAGTAGTCTTAAACCCGGCTCATCATCACAATCACCTATGCTGCTTTAACAAAAAAGGTTCCCACTATACATAGTATGTAAGTACATACTATACATACACTTCTAAAAATTAGATAAATCTTTATGTCCTGGAAGGCTTTCTGTATCAGTACTTAAAGATTTATCTAACCCTGATGCAATAAGCTCATCAGCAAAAGAGAGAATATAGTAGGAAGACCGTTAAAAACATGCCCAACTCAAAATGTACCTATACTATGTTTCCAACAACAGGAAGATTCCCATCTATTAATGACCTTGAAATGCAAGAAAATAGACAATAGATTTAATTCAGTTAGATTCCTTTTCCTTTCAGATACCACATGGCAGTGTTTAATCAACTCTAACACAGACATTCCTAAGAAAAATGCAAAGGGAGGAAATAATGAATTTAACATAGATAACTGTTTCCTCCATAACCTGATTCACATTAAAATATGGCCTTACCAAATCTGCTTCAGACCCTGGGGGTTCTGATACCAGTTCCTTTATATCAGATTACCAGATTTTAAAAATGGCTGCCATAAATGAGAGGCTTCAGAACCTGGTTCTAGAATGACACTGCCTGGATAGGAATCCTGGCAACAGTCAGTTACCAGCTATGAACTTGGGGAGACTCATTTTCCAAATCACAGAATGAAAGAAAGAACCTACCTCCTAGAGTAGCTGTGAGGGTTAAATGAGTTAATAAATGGTAGGTACAGACTAGTACTCAAGCAGAGGAAGCAGTACATTAAGTGTTAGTTATCATGACCTCCTTAAATTCACCAATTAAAATTAAAAACTCGAAAATTGATTTCATTAAACTCATAAGGGAAAATAAAGCGCTAGCCAGTTCTTTCCATGCCCAAAGCATATTTTTTAATTTTAAAAATTTTAATTCTTTTATTTCAAAAATTTTTTAAACTAAAGAGAAATTTTTAAGCCCATCTCATTTTTAGTGAAGTCAACTGAACCAATTATAATGCTTGTTATTAAACTTCTAACAACATAAAACCATTTACATATCTTTTGGACCTCCCCAAATTAATACTACATTGCAGTAAAAACTCAAATTATTAGTTTGTATTCCTCTTCTAACATGTTTTCAAGGCTGCTCCACATACTACACTTTCACCAGTCTCTCTGCTCTGGAAGTTCCCTGGAACAGTGCTTCAATTACAGTTCTTCCAAGAATATGTGACCATACGAAAGTCACTTATTACTTCTAAAATGAGGAGATGGAACTAAATTCTATATAAAGTGTTACTATTCAATTAACATACCTGTGAAAAACAAAAAGCCTTCTATGTTATTTAAGAACTTTGAATTATCAAATTATAGTACCTTTATTACAAGCATTATTTTACATAAAATTTTGTAACTACTTTCACGATTTGCATCTTCTTTTCTATCTGCCTAACAAACTCCCATTCAAAATCTTCCAAAATTTAGATTAAAGGTAATATCTGTGAAGGTTTAACTCCAACAGGACGAGCTGGTCACTCTCCCTTCATGCTCCAAAACACCCTTCAGCATTCACTCTCCCACAATGATCTCTCTTCCCTAGACAAGTGGGCACGATCTTTACATTACCTCTCTACATCCTACACACCACCTCTTACAGTTAACATACAAATATTTGTCGGACTAAAAGAATACTTAATTCTTCTCTCTACAGCCCATTTAAAAATGCTTTTGTTTCCACAAATATTTACTGGAGTATACATGAGATTATGATACACAAAAATATTAAAGTTGATAACAGAGAAATAGAATAAGTTCATAAGGTTAGCACCCTCTAGAAAATCAGAGAAACAAGAAATAAGGAAGGGACTGGAATATATGATCTACCAAATACCAAAGATAACATAAAATTATTGTCATCACTAGAATAAAATAGGGCAAGTAAATCAATAATCTGAAAGAGTTCAGAAACAAACCCATGTTTGTGTATCTTCAGATTGAGCATATGATTAGAGGAGAAATAAATATTGAGAAAATGGAGAGCCCATATGAAAAACATTTTAAGATTATATCCTTAGCACATATCTTATATAAATATAACTGCTAAATGGCTTAGAGGCTCTCAAATTAATGAAGAAAAGGATTTGATAAAAATAAGTGTTGTTGGGAAACCCACATAACTACTGGAGAAAAATAAAATAACACTGTTCCTCAAACTAAACATCAGAATTAAAGATGGGTCAGAAACACAAATGTTAAAAAATCAAACTATAAAAGCACTAGAAGGAAATATGGGAAAGTTCCCCTGTAATTATGGCATCAGGAAACTGCTAACAATGATCCAAACACAAAACAAGTAAGGAAAATAATGATGTACTTACCAATATAAAAGAAAGAAAACTTGGGTGGAGGGACTGTGGAAAAAGACACTCCAAGCAAACAGCCAAGTAATAAACTTGGAGCAAATGTTCAAAACTTGTACTTTAAAGTTAAGATCCCTAATATGTAAAAAATTTCAAAAAAGCAAAGAAAAAACACAACTTGATATATTTAATATGCAGAGCTTCTAAAAACAGCAAAAGCTAAACAAAAATAAAAAACCCCAACTGGCAGAGATATGGGTAGTTCACACAATTAAAAACAAACAATAAAAAATTAAATATATGCACTAGTCATCAGAGAAATGCGAATTAAAACCACAATGACATATCACCTCACACCTGTTAGAATGGCTAAAATCCAAAAGACAAACATCAACAAATGTTGGCGAGGATGTGGAGAAAGTGGAACCCTCCTACACTGCTGGTGGGAATGTAAATTAGTACAACCATTGTGGAAAGCAGTATGGAGGTTCCTCAAAAACTCAAAATAGAAATATCATTTGACCCAGGAATCCCACTCCTAGGAATTTACCCTAAGAATGCAGCAGCCCAGTTTCAAAAAGACAGATGCACCCCTATGTTTATCACAGCACTATTTACAATATCCAAGATATGGAAGCAACCTACGTGTCCATCAGTAGATGAATGGATAAAGAAGATGTGGTACATATACACAATGGAGTATTATTCAGCCATAAGAAGAAAACAAATCCTACCATTTGCAACAACAGGGATGGAGCTAGAGGGTATTATGCTCAGTGAAATAAGACAGGCAGAGAAAGAGAAGTACCAAATGATTTCACTCATATGTGGAGTATAAGAACAAAGAAAAAACTGAAGGAACACAACAGCAGCAGATTCATCAGAACCCAAGAATGGACTAACAGTTACCAAAAGGAAAGAGACTGGGGAAGACAAGTGGGAAGAGAGGGAGAAGGGGGAAAAAGGGCTATTAAAATTAGCACACAATATAGTGGGGGTGGGGTGGGGTGGGGGGATATGGGGAAGGCAGTATAACACAGAGAAGACAAGTAGTGATTCTATAACATCCTACTACGCTGATGGACAGTGACTGCAATGGGATATATGGTGGGGACTTGATAATAGGCAGAGTCTAGAAAGGATAATGTTGCTCATTTAATTGTATGTTAATAATAGCAAAATTTAAAAAATTAAATATATGAAAATGTTCAAAATCACTCAAGAGAAATACAAATTAAAAACTATACTGAGTTTTTTTTTGTATCTGTCAGAATGACAAAAATTCACCATGTTTTCAACACTGAAAATGCACCACAGACAGTGGGCTGGAAGGGAAACATGCCCTCTCATGGTGGTAGTGAGTATTACATTTTGATAAAGGGGTCAGTGGTGGTAATGCAAAACAGCACAAACCCCATGGAGAAAAATCTAGCAAAATCTGGCAAATTCACATATGTACTTACCATTTCACACAAAAATCCCACTTTAAGGAATCCATAACCAAAGATACTTACAGACTGTATAAGAAACGATCAATGTGCAAGGTGGGGAACTGAAACTCATTACATTGCTGATGGGAGTGTAAAACGGTACAACCACTTTGGAAAACTCTTAAACAGATGCTTATCAAGTTAAACAAACATTTACTACGACAGAGCAAGTCCTTACTGGTTATCATTTATTCAAAAGAAATTAAAACACTGGCACACAATAACTAGTACCTAATCCACCAATATATAAATGGCCAAAGGATATCAACATTCCATAAACATGTAATATAAATAATTGGGAAGAGAAGTCAAAACCTGAAGTATAATTGGTGGAGTCATGAGTTTTCTGATTCCATTTTCCTCTATCTCCGGGCTTTGATCTAAGAGTTGCCTGAGTAACCATTTTGACAGTGCTGATGACAAGAAAACCCTTAAAAGGAATACTCCTCTTCTGTCCCACAGGGGACCCTGTGATCCGGAGATTCTGAGGAAATAGGGCGTTTTTTTTTTTTTTCATTTTCTTTTTCCACTCAGCCACAGAATTCAGTGCCAGAGAAACAGAAAAACCCTGTGAGGAAAACTTCTCTCTGGCCAGAAAAGCTGGGAAACCGGGCCCCCGTCATCCAGAAAGTAGGACGGGAATTGCCATTATGTACTTTTTTCATTTTCGCTCTTCTTTCTGCACTTTACACAAGGACAGCCCCAGGTATGGGGGACTGTACACTGCAGAGTCTAAAGCTGCCTGTGTCTTTCTGATCAAAGTAACTGGGAAAAGGTCACTGGAAACTGAAGAGTATGGAGGAAATCATGGAGAAGAAAAGAACTGGAAAAGAGATCCCAATTCTGGGTATAAAGTATTACAAATAACAATTTGTATTGTTTAAAATAGAAACAGAAAGTACAGCAAAGGCTATGAGAAAGAGAACTAATAATGTATGATATATAGTACGGCCAAAGTCCTAGACTATCACTGAGAGACATAGCTCAGGGCAAACACAAAGAGCACAGGGAAAGTTTTGAAAATGGACCTGGTATTAGAACCACCACCCACAGAAAGTGAGACGGAATGTGTCATCTACACTGGTTGGTGTCTGCTAAAACAAACAAATCCACATTCTCCAGAAGATGCAAACATGACTCACAAATGACATTATCATATTCAAAATGGCCAGAATAAAATCCAAAATTTACTAAACACACTAAAACAAACAACACACACCACACACACAACTGGAAAATGTGACAAATTATTGAGGAAAGGACAGATGCCCATTTCGATATGCCTCATGTTGGAATTATCACATAAAGACTTTAAAGCAGCTATTATAACCATAGTAAAGGTGGTAATGGTTAACACACTTGAAAAAATTGGAAGAACTTAAGTTCTTATTAGAAAAATAAAAACTTTAAAAAATATATATATGAAAACATTTAGAACGGAAAAACATACCAGAAATCAAAAAGAAATTGCGTGGGCTCAACCACTGAACAGAGATGGTAGACGAGTCAGTAAATTGATGGTAACAGCAACAGAAATGATCTACACTGCAGAAAAGAGGGGAAAAACATTGGAAATAATGAATACATCCTTAGAAACTTGTGGGACAGTATCAAATTCTCTAAACTTCACATGACAGATGATATATAAAGGAAAAGAAAGATTAATGTTTTTAGAGAAAAGAATTCTTACTAAAAGCAGAAAAGATCCCAGATTTGACAAAAACGTAAATTTAGAGATTCAAGACGCTCAGCAAGCCCCAGAGAGAGCAAATTCACAGACTTTAAGCCTGACAAGGCCTTAAAATGTCATAATGCTCAAAAGCAAAGATAAGCTAAAATTTGAATGATCACAGATTTGTCATAAAATATAATGGCGGCCACAGAATGTTGAAGACTATCTTTAAGGTGAGGAAAGGAAAGAACTGCCAACCCAGAAGAGAATCCTTTATGTAAGCAGAGGTCTTCAGGAATGAATGCAAAAACAAAAACAACAAAAAAGAAAAAAAAATAGAGAGAGAGAGAGAGAGAGAAAGACTTAGATGAGGGAAAGCTAAGAGAATCTGACCTCTATTAAGGGAAATGTAAAATATTAAACAAAAGAAAACTGAAGGCTATATTAATACCAGGCAAAATATTCAGAGCTTCAGAGCTAGGAGAATTACAAGGAGTAAAGAGGGAGATTACATAATGTTATGATTCCATTCATCAAATTCTAAATGTACACCCACCTGACAAAAGAGCTTCAAATTACATGAACCAAAAATTGATACAACTGAAAAGAGAAGATAATTTGCTAACTCGAAGACCACCACCACAGAACAACACTATAAACCAGCATGTCCTAATAACATTCTAGTATGTAACCTGGCAACAACACCATGTCACAATGTACATTCTTTTCAAGTGTACATATGACATTCACAGTAAGATCATTTTCTGGGCCATAAAACTAATCTTAACAAGTGAAAAAATTTCAATTTCTACAAAATGTTTTCTGATCAGAGTGTAATAAACTTAAAATCCATAACGAACAGTTTAAAAAAACCCCACAAGTTTGGAAATTAAATACACTTCTAAGGAACCCACGGGTCAATAAAGACATTTCAGGGGAAAAGAGAAAATAATATGAATTGTGTGAAAGTAAAAATATAACATAAAATTTATAGGATTCTTACACAGAAATTAAGGCAGCAAATCATACTACAGAAAACTCCAATCAATAATCTAAGCTCCCACTTAAAAAATCTAGAAAGAGAACAGCAGATAAAACCAAAACTAAATATAGAAGGAAATACTAAAGAACAGAATAGAAATCAATGAAACTAGACAACAAAATCAGTTAAATTAAAAGCTAATTCGTTGCAGAGAAAAAGAAGTAAAAAACTGAAAGAACTCTGGCAAGCTAACCAAAGAAAACAAGAGCAAATTACAAAAAGTATGCATATTACTATATTCCTAAAGACAACAAAAGGAGAAGGAAAAACAATCAACAGATCTAAACACCTACATTTCACAAAATAGATGAAATAGGCAAATTATTTGGTAGCAGTAATTATAAACTAATGCTACTCACACAAGAAGAAAAAGAGAGCTGCCTCTTCCACCAGCTGACAAACTGTAGTGACTCATGCTCAGACCCCAAAAAGGCACCGGCTTTACCTCCTCAACTCGTACAGCACGGCCCTCAGGGCACTGCTGCAAAAACGAACAGGGCCAGCCCCACAGTGACAGCAGGGGTGTTTGTGGCTGAAGCCGCAGCAGGGGGCATGGGAGGCACGGTGGTGGGCTGGACAGGAGGCTGAGCTGAGTGGGGAAACTGTCATTGGGCGGCGCAGAATCCTCAGAGGGGGCCATGTCTAACAGGGTTTACCTGCTCCTCAACACTGTCAGTGGAGCACTGAAGCCGATGGGATCCAGGAGGTTGATGTGAAATGGTTATGTGCCAATTTAAAGTAGAGTGTGGTAAGCCAAAGATCCATATTGTAATCTTTAAGTTTAATGGTAAATTAATTAAAAAATATATCCAAAAAAAAAACCAAACATACATCTAAAGCCTGCAATGGAATTAAGTATATACCTATCAATATTCACTCTAAATGTAAATGAACTGAATATACCAATCAAAAGACACAGAGTCACTAAATGGATAAAAAATAACAAGACCCAACTATATGCCACCTACAAGAGACTCACTTCAAACCCAAAGACATACACAGACTGAAAGTAAATGGATGGAAAAAGATATTTCATGGAACTAATAGGGAGAAAAAATCAGGAGTTGGAGTACTCGTATCACACAAAATAGACTTCAAAACAAAGAAAGTAACAAGAAACAAAGAAGGACATTACATTTTGATAAAGGGGTCAGTCCACCAAGAGGATATAAATGTTATAAATATCTATGAACTCAACACACGATCACTTACATGTGTGAAACAAACATTAATAGAATTAAAAGGGGAAATAGAATACAATGCATTCATGTTAGGAGACTTCAACACACCACATACTCCGAAGGAGACATCAACCAGACAGAAAATAAGTAAGGAGACAGAGGCACTGAACAACGTTTTGGAACATATGTACATAAAGGACATCTACAGAACACTTCACGTAAAAGCAACAGGATACACATTCTTCTCAAGTGCACATGGAACATTTTCCCGAATAGAGCATATACTAGGCCACAAAAAGAGCCTCAGCAAATTCAAAAAGATTGAAATTGTAACAAGCAGCTTCTTAGACCACAAAGGTATGAAACTAGAAATAAATTACACAAAGAAAGCGAAAAAGCCCACAAATACATGGAGGCTTAATAACACACTCCTGAATAATCAATGGATCAATAACCAAATAAGGACTGAGATCAAGTAATATATGGAGACAAATGACAGCAATGATTCAACACCACAAAATCTGTGGGATACAGCAAAGGCCGTGCTAAGAGGGAAGTATATTGCAAGATAGTCGTAAATCAGGAAAGAAGAATAATCCCATATGAACGCTCTAACTCAAAATTAATGAAACTAGAAAAAGAAAAACAAATGAGGCCCAAAGTCAGTAGAAGGAGTGACATAATAAAGATTAGAACAGGAATGAAATGGAAAAAGAATGAAACAATAGAAAGGATCAACAAAAGCAAGAACTGGTTCTTCGAGAAAATAAACAAAATAGATAAGCTCCTAGCCAGACTTCTCAAGAAGAAAAGAGAGTCTACTCACATAAACAGAACCAGAAATGAGAAAGAAAAAATCACTACAGACAGCACAGAAATACAAAGAACTATTAAAGAATACTATGAAAAATTATATGCCAATAAACTGGATAACCTAGAAGAAATGGACAACTTTCTAGAAAAATACAAGCTTCCAAGGCTGACCCAGAAAGAAACAGAAAATCTCAACAGACCAATTAGCAGCAATGAAATTGAACTGGTAATCAAAAACCTACCTAAGAACAAAACACCTGGACCAGATGGCTTCAAGGGGGAACTTTATCAAACATTTAGTGAAGACCCATCCTCCTTAAAGTTTTCCAAGGAGTAGAAGAAGAATGAATACTTCCAAACTCATTCTATGAGGCCAGCATCACTATAATACCAAAACCAGGCAAAGACACCACAAAAAAAGAAAACTACAGACCAATATCCCTAATGAACATAGACGCAAAAATACTCAACAAAATATTAGCAAACCGAATTCAAAAATACATCAAAAGGATCATCCATCATGATCAAGTAGAGTTCATTCCAGGATGCAAGGATGGTTCCACATTCGAAAATCCATGAAAATTATCCACCACATCAACAAAAAGAAGGACAAAAACCACATGATCATCTCCATAGATGCTGAAAAAGCATTCGACAAAATTCCACATCCATTCATGATAAAAACTCTCAACAAAATGGGTACACAGGGCAAGTACCTCAACATAATAAAGGCCATATATGACAAACCCACAGCTAACATCATACATAACAGTGAGAAACTGAAAGCTTTTCCTTTAAGATTGGGAACACGACAAGGATGCCCACACTCCACACTTCTATTCAACATAGTACTGGAGGTCCTAGCCACAGCAATCAGACAACACAAAGAAATAAAGGGCATCCAGATTGGCAGGGAAGAATTTAAAGTGTCCCTGTGTGCAAATGACATGTTATTGTACATAAAAAATGCTGAAGAATCTACTGCAGAACTACTAGATATAATATCTGAATTCAGAAAAGTTGCAGGATACAAAATTAATATGCAGAAATCTGTGGCATTCCTAAACACTAACAATGACCTAGCAGAGAGAGAAATCAGGAAAACAATTCCATTCAAAGTTGCATCAAAAAGAATAAAATATCTAGGAATAAACCTAACCAGGGAAGTGAAAGACCTATACTGTGAAAACTATGAGACACTCATGAGAGAAATTAAAGAAGATATCAATAAATGGAAACACATGCCGTGCTCATGGATAGGAAGAATTAATATTGTCACAATGGCCATCATGCCTAAAGCAATCTACAGATTCAATGCAATTCCTATCAAAATACCAACAGCATTTTTCAACAAACTAGAGCAAATAGTTCTAAAATTCATATGGAACCACAAAAAACCCCGAATAGCCAAAGCAATCCTGAGAAGGAAGACTAAAGCTGGGGGGATTATGCTCCCCAACTTCAAGCTTTACTACAAAGCCACAGTTCGGAAGACAATTTGGTACTGGCACAAGAACAGACCCATAGACCAATGGAACAGACTAGAGAGCCCTGATATAAACCCAACCATATATGGTCAATTAATAAATATGACAAAGGAGCCATGGACATACAATGGGGAAATGACAGCCTCTTCAACAGCTGGTGTTGGCAAAACTGGACAGTTACATGCAAGAGAATGAAACTGGATTATTGTTTAACTCCATACACCAAAGTAAATTCAAAATGGATCAAGGACCTGAATGTAAGTCATGAAACCATAAAACTTTTAGAAGACAACGTAGGCAAAAATCTCCTGAATATAAGCATGAGCAACTTCTTCCTGAACGCATCTCCTCGAGCAACGACACAAAAGCAAAAAGGAACTCATGGGACTACATCAAACTAAAAAGTTTCTGTATGGCAAAGGACAAAATCGACAGAACAAAAAGGCATCCTACAGTATGGGAGAATACATTTGTAAA
>JAQQAC010014060.1:0-16326 GCA_029783875.1 Phataginus tricuspis | reverse complement strand
CAGTTTGAAAAAGACATATTCACCCCTATGTTTATTACAGCACTATTTACAATAGCCAAGAAATGGAAGCACCCTAAGTGTCCATCAGTAGAATGGATAAAGAAGAGGTGGTACATATACACAATGGAATATTATACAGCCATAAGAAGAAAACAAATCCTACCATTTGCAACAACATGGATGGAGCTAGAGGGTATTATGTTCAGTGAAATAAGCCAAGCGGAAAAAGACAAGTATCAAATGATTTCACTCATATGTGGAGTATAAGAACAAAGAAAAAACTGAAGGAACAAAACAGCAGCAGACTCACAGAACCCAAGAATGGACTAATAGTTACCAAAGGGAAAGGGACTGGGGAAGATGGGTTGGAAGGGAGGGATAATGGGGAAAAAGGGGTAAGATTAGCAGATGTAATGTTGGGGGGCACGGGGAGGGCTGTACAACTCCGGCAAGACAAGTAGTGACTCTATAGCATCTCACTACGCTGATGGACAGTGACTGTAATGGGGTTGGTGGTGGGGACCTGGTGAAGGGGGTAGTTTAATCACCATAATATTGCCATCTAATTGTGGATTAATGATACCACAATAAAGTATAAAAAAATCATGGATGGTTTTAATTTTTAATTTTTTTAATTTATTGCTTTCATAAAAAAATGAAACAGATTTTTAAAAAGGAGAGACTGCACTGAATGACATAAATTGCAAAGGCAGCACATGTGTTTAGTGAACATGGTGGTTTGCTTATGTCTGGTTGGTGGAATTAATGATGGCCTATACCTTTCTGTCTTTTATTCAGAAAGACTGTTTACTGAACAGGGGTGAAATCACTTTAGTGCCTGGAGGACTTTAGGTAATAGTACAGCAGGGAGAGGTCACACACTAGCATGTATGGAGGGTCTGGATTGGAGCAGAGACGCAGGGATGGCAGGAGGGCCAAGAGACCAAGAGAACTGTGTTAACAGTGTTTTCTCCGGAGCTGCTCTCTCCTGTCTTGGTGTCTGGTTGAGAAGTCTGGGTAGGTGGGAGTTGTCAATGGAGGAAAAGTTTCTGTATTACAAGTGATCTGGGTAGAGAATTTTAGAAATCCTCAGCAAGGACTAGCTATGATAGAATTGACATTTATTGAGTTTTCTATGAGTTAGACTTTAGTGCTAAGTGCTTTAGTTGTGTTCTTATTTCACTGAGTTCTCAGAACCATGCTATGAATTGTAGGTATTGTTATTATGATTGCCATTTTACAGTTGAGAGAACAGTGGCTCAGAGATTAAATAACTTGCCCAAAGGCTACAGTTTAGTCAGTGAAAGAGCTAAGATTTGCATCCAGGGGCATCTTATTCTAGAGGATGGGATGCATGTTATCCCAGGTGAGGTGGATCCTAGGCTAAGGGAATTGCTCTCTTTTGCTTTGGAAGGTCTTAAAAAGTCCAGAGAAGTTTATAATACATAGATTAAAGATCAACAAATAATAAATTCCCAATGTCAAAGGCAAAATGTGGGCCTGGTTTGGCTTATGTGGGCATTTCCTGAAGGATCCTTTCACAGTGCAGCTCTCCAGTGCTGTTGAGGGCTTGTTCCCTGCAGGAAAGTAAGCATCCTCTCACCTTTGTACACACCATGGAATATATAACCCAGGACAGTGATTCTCAAAGTGTGCTCCCCTTACCATCCACTGGGAACTTTGTTGGAAATGCAAATTCTCAGGCCCTACCCTAGATCTATTTTATCAGGAACTCTGGAGGTAGGTCCTGCAACATGTGTGTTAAGAAGTCTTCTAGGAGATTCTGATGCAGGCTAAAGTTTGAAACAAGTGAACTAGGATATAGTCCCCACTTTTGAAGAGTTTATAGTCATATATTAAATCCGCAAGGGGTATAAAAGCCACAATGCCACTGTGGTTTTCATGTTCATTTTATTGTTGTTAAAGATGTGTGCTTGCCTGATTTATCTCAGGGACAGGCTCTTTTCACTCTGAGCCAAGCTAATTCATGTTTTTGGCTTGCTGTCAGGGACCTTTTTAACATACTGCAACTTTGCTAATTGTAATAGTGCCTTTGCCTTTCAATGAGAGATCGTATCCTGGCTAATTCCAAGTGCAATTGCAAGCACTCCTTCCCCCGCCCACCCTCTTTTTTTTCCCACACTGATTAGTAAAATAACTTGAAGTTTTTTTCTCAGCATTACCCATAGGAAGAAATGACGGTCATGAAAATAAACGTGCATTCAGAGTATTACTAGTTTTCAGAGCTTTTCAAAATGCACCTGGAGGAAGTAGCAATGGAGTTACCATAGAGATTGGAGGATAGGCCATCATAGAGTCTACGTATGGAGTAGAGGCCAGAGTCTCCATTCAGAAGAGCAATTAGCCCAGTCATTAATTGTTTACACTTTTTGTATCAACTCTAATTGCTTGTTTAAAAACCATGGAGTCAGGCATATATTATAAAAACTAGTGTCTTATCAGTGACTGATTATGTGTCTTAATTTCTCCAAGTGAGTTGAATTTTCAAGTGATGACCGCAAATCCTTGTTTTTTTCCTTCTTCACATTTATTTTTAAGGTCAAGAGTCTAATAAATAAACTAACAGTAACTATCCTTTACAACACAGCCTTGGCACGTACATGTTTAGGTTAAATTACCATTTGTGATACAATCAAGCAGGAAAAGAGAGAAATTCTTGAGCTGGAGAGAGGTAAGAGGACTTTATGGAATTTCTGAGGTTATCAATGACCTAGGAGCTCTTTGTGTCAATAACTTGGGCAAAAGATTTCATGACATGAGACTTATCAGGCTGATCTTTCAATTATGTGGATAGCCAAACCTTCTAGAATAAGGTTGCCACAGTGCAGACCGGGTGGAGGGTTGGGGTGGGGGTGGCAGTTGGTATTTCTAAATCAAGAGTTGGGGAATTCAGCCTCTAATGATTGTTACATATTATGCCTTATCAGTTCGCACTGCTGGTCTAGAACTTGTCAGTTGGGAATTTTCAGAAATAAATTCTGTAACTTGAAAGGGAACTTCTATATAACCTATTATGCAGAGGAAAGAAAATTGGTATTTGAGAAGTTTGCTGTTTGACTTCCCACAACACTAACAGCAGCAGGCTTGTGGCATATTTTTCTGTTTGCCAGTTGCTGCTTCTATTGTTAAGACACAACGGTACTTGTTCACTGACACACTGAGCAGAGGCAAGCAGTACATCATATATCTAATGTGTCCATTACGCCAACCCATTATTCCTTTCTCTGCCTTTTTTGCTGCTGCTGAGAGCAGGCTGAATAGAACCACCTAAAAAAGTGAGAGGAAGGAAACTTGTATGATTACATATGGGACACTCCCAGTCTATTAAAGAAAGTAAAGTAGCCACTGTCCATATATATTTGAAAAATCCTATAAGAGCAGAGCACCTAGACTACAAATACCATAGGCCTCCAAGCCCAGGGATAGTGACTATACCAAAATGTAAGGATAGTGAGAATAAGTGAAGTCAGAGTATTGCTCGTTTTCAGAGCTTTTAAATATGTTAACATCTTAAAATCTTAATTTCCCGAGAGCAATAAAAGGGTACCTATTTATCAGTTGCAAGTTAGAAGCTGTAACTAAGCAGATAATTTTGGAAGTATGAGAATCCTAGAAAGTTAAAGCATAGTGATTCTATTGGTACATACCTGGATAATTATCCTTAACTCCTACGGATTTGGAAATTATTAATTTTGGGATTTTCTAGTTCTTTTCTGACTTATTTCAGTGTTTCCTAGATCCTTTCTGACTTATTTCTGTGTTTTGCCTGGTTTTTTTTTGTTGTTTGTTTGTTTGTTTGATTTTGATTTTTGCTTTTTACCCAATCAAACTTCCAAAAGAAGGCAGGCCAGGAGTGAAAAGGCCCACACTCAAGTTCATACAGCCACACTTGGACACCCAGAGCTTTACAGACCTAACTTTTCAACTTAAAGCATCAAAGAGATCCTTTTCTGTTTCTGCTTCCAAACAGTAGAGTATTTTCTCTTCTCCCATTAAATACTTCAGGTAATTTCTCTACAGAAATTCCTATCTTAAGATCTGTCAATTAAGTGAAAATCTAAATAAAAGTTATAAATAAATGTATAGCTTGCATAATATGATACATGCTCTTGTCGGCTTTATCCCACTTCTGCTCCATCTCTATATATGGTCTTCCTTGTGGAGGCCCACAAAGCTTATAACTCAAATTGTGTTTCATACCCACGTTCACAAGGGGTGGCTTTTTTGATCCAGGAGGGAGTGACATTCATTCTGAGCTAGGGTTCCAGTGCTAGAAAGGTTAATTTTTCTGATCTGTACCCTAGCTGGCCTCCCCAGTGTTGCTCAGGAAGATGATTAATCACTGTTAAGTAGACCAATCCTTGCTGTTACTGGGAGGACATGGAGCTACCCATGTGATAAGCAGCTCTGTGGCAGAGCCATGCCCACCATCAGGAGCATGACCTTGTGAACACTGATGTCTGGAACTAGCAGGCTTTATGCCTACAGCTGCTGTGAGTGGTCAGGTGTACCTTGGTTTCAGGGGCCCTAGAAAGTAGCTTCCTACCCCCTTGAATGCCCCTTGCTAACCCAGGATGTCCCCAAGTAGAATTTGTCATGCCACATCAACTATATTTTGAGTTATATGAAAAATGTTTTTATTTTTTAGAATCGGGGATTAGTTTAGAGTTCTCTAGGGGATAGGGAAGTAGATTTCCCAGTAAACTGTGGCTAAACATTTTTGTTTTCCAGTAGATTTTGGAATTGCTGCCTTTGGGGTCCTTAAATGGTAGGATCAATTCTCCTAAGTCTGGAGTGGTTTAGCTGTGGTTCTACCTGAAGGAAGGTCATCGTCCCAAACCTAGGTTCTTGGCTACTTCAGTTAGCAAGGAATGTAAAGGAATGGATAGGGCCTTGCCAAAAAGACAGCTTTCAGACCACCCACCAACAGAAATAGGTTAGGACTTTTTACTATGTACAGCCTCTCACAGCTCATGATTTTTATTACCACCCAGTGGCATTTGCAGTATTAAATGGTGCCAGTGATACTTCAACCTGTTGGGAAACAGCTAAACTGTGTACAGGGACCAGAGCTATTTGTTTGGTCAGCTACTCCAGGCTCTCATTTTTGTGGCCAGTGTTTTGTTTATGAGTGTCTTCTCTTCTATGGTTTCTGGCTTCACTGCCTAGGGTAGGAGCTGTGGGAGTTTGCAGGAGAGGGCAGACAGAAGATGGTTGGACTCATTACATTTCCTGAATCATGTTAGGCATTCTTGTGTTTCTTGATTCCATTCTGGCTGGGCAGCATTTCCCACTAGTTTGTCAGACCAATTTTCCCAGCCGCCTCTGGGGTCAGGAAGAAAACCACACCTTGCTCTGTGTCACCAGTTAACAGGCAGGGTTTTGTTCAGTAAATATTTATAGAACCTCCCTACTAACCTCGAACCCTGCAACCTTGTACCTTTGAAAAGTTTACTCTCCCTCCCTGGCCTCCCAAGTAACTGCTGGGGCCTGGGGAGTACACCTCAGAGGGACAGCGATGGTGCCCTCATCTCAGGCTGGGCACTCTGGAAACACATCCTTTCTGATCTTAACCCTGAACTTGGTGGACTGTGCCTCCTTTTTCAGTGAGAGAGAGTTCATGGGAAGGGGTCAAGGGCAGATTGTCTTTCATTATTTTCCCCTTTAATTGGACTGGTGGAAGGGCAGAATAGCATGTGGAGAGTAATAAGCCCCCAGACTGGTTGAGCGAGGCTTCTGGTTCTGCATACAGCAGCGGTAAGGTCACCAACTCCCATGGGCTGTTACTTTTCTGTAAAAGAGAGATAAGTGCCCTCTGGTAATTTGGGAAATAAATTAGATACAACCTAAATATCCAGCAATAAGGAATTGATTAAATGAATTAGGGTTTATCATTGCTAAGAAATACATATTGAATTTTTCATGTTATATGAAAATACAGTATGTTGAAGAAAAAGAGACAAACATCATGGGCAGCATGATTCCAATTTTATAAAAACGAAGAAGGAAAAGCATCAAGTTGTTAATAGTTTCCTATGATGAAATTATGGGAGACTTTAAGCTTTTCTAATATCCTACAGTGAATATATATTACCTTTTGTTCTTTTTGTTGCAGACTATATCATACACAAAATCATGTAAGCCATATATGAACTATAATGAATGAGTCTAAAGTGAATGCCCATGTAACCAGTACCCAGGTCAAGAACATTAAAATCAACATTACTTTTATCATAGGAGTACTGACAAAAATTTGTTCAAAACTACTTTTTCTGAGTCCCTCACATTGCTGCAGTAGGAATAAAATAACACTGTATGTGAAGGTACTTGTGCTTATTAAATCTTAAAACTTCCATCAAACATAAGGAGTTATCTCTCTCCTCTAAAGTGCCAAATATGACACGTGTACATAAGCAGTAAGTCATTGGCAAAGTCTAAGGCTGCTTGTATCATACAGAGATTTGCACTGAAAATGCATCAGTTACTCTACCTGTCCTATCTCCATGTTTTTCCCTCCCAGGGAGCTCTGAGGCACAATGCTGAACACTGGGAAAAGTATTGGTGACTGACTTGATGTAAAAACTGCTTCCCTGCATTCCAGGCTGAATACCCTTGGTTTTCTGTGATTCCCTGGGTTTTTGCACATGGTAGAAGAAGGTTGTATGTGTGTGTTGATTAGTTGATTTCACCAAAGTCGTAATTCTAAGAGTGGTATATTTTTTGGTTTATTATTGAATTATCTAGCTTTTCACCTCTTCATTTGAAGTTTGGTTGAAAACAGACAATGAATCAATTAACACACAGAAATCTGTTGCTTTCCTATACACTAACGATGAGCTAACAGAAAGAGAAATCAGGAAAGCAATTCCATTCACAATTGCATCAAAAAGAATAAAATACCTAGGAATAAATCTAACGAAGGAAATGAAAGACCTATACGCTGAAAACTACAAGACACTCCTAAGAGAAATTAAAGAGGACACTAATGAATGGAAATTCATCCCATGCTTTTGGCTAGGAAGAATAAATATTGTCAAAATGGCTATACTACCTAAAGCAATCTACAGATTCAACGCAATCCCTATCAAAATACCAACAGCTTTCTTCAATGAACTGGAACAAATAAGTCTAAAATTCACATGGAACCACAAAAGACCCCAAATAACCAAAGCAATCCTGAGAAGGAGGAATAAAACGGGGAATTATGCTCCCTGACGTCAAGCTCTACTACAAAGCCACAGTAATCAAGACAGTTTGGTATTGGCACAAAACAGACCCACAGACCAGTGAAACAGAATAGAAAATCCAAACATTAACCCAAACATATACTGTCAATTAATATATGATAAAGGAGCCTTGGATATACAATGGGGAGATGACAGCCTCTTCAGCAGCTGGTGTTGGCAAAACTGGACAGCTACATGTAAGAGAATGAAACTGGGCTACTGTCTAACCCCTTACACAAAAGTCAACTCAAAATGGATCAAAGACCTGAATGTAAGTCATGAAACCATAAAACTCTTAGAAAAAAAACATAGGCAAAAATCTCTTGGACATAAACATGAACGACTTCTTCATGAATATATCTCCCTGGGCAAGGGAAACAAAAGCAAAAATGAACAAGTGGGACCATATCAAGCTGAAAAGCAGCAAAGGACACCATCAGTAGAACAAAAAGACATCCTACAGTATGGGAAAATATATTTATAAATGGCATATCCGATAAGGGGTTGATATCCAAAATATATAAAGAACTCACACACCTCAACAAACAAAAAGCAAATAATCCAATTAAGAAGTGGGCAGAGGACATGAATAGCACTTGTCCAAAGAAGAAATTCAGATGGCCAACAGGCACATGTAAAGATGCTCCACATAGCTAATCATCAGAGAAATGCAAATTAAAACCACAATGAGATATCACCTCACACCAGTGAGGATGGCCAACATCCAAAACACAAACAACAACAAATGTTGGTGAGGATGTGGAGAAAAGGGAACCCTCCTACACTGCTGGTGGGAATGCAAATTAGTTCAACCATTGTGGAAAGCAGTATGGAGGTTCCTCAAAAAACTCAAAATAGAAATACCATTTGACCCAGGAATTCCACTCCTAGGAATTTGCCCTAAGAATGCAGCAGCCCAGTTTGAAAAAGACATATTCACCCCTATGTTTATTACAGCACTATTTACAATAGCCAAGAAATGGAAGCACCCTAAGTGTCCATCAGTAGAATGGATAAAGAAGAGGTGGTACATATACACAATGGAATATTATACAGCCATAAGAAGAAAACAAATCCTACCATTTGCAACAACATGGATGGAGCTAGAGGGTATTATGTTCAGTGAAATAAGCCAAGCGGAAAAAGACAAGTATCAAATGATTTCACTCATATGTGGAGTATAAGAACAAAGAAAAAACTGAAGGAACAAAACAGCAGCAGACTCACAGAACCCAAGAATGGACTAATAGTTACCAAAGGGAAAGGGACTGGGGAAGATGGGTTGGAAGGGAGGGATAATGGGGAAAAAGGGGTAAGATTAGCAGATGTAATGTTGGGGGGCACGGGGAGGGCTGTACAACTCCGGCAAGACAAGTAGTGACTCTATAGCATCTCACTACGCTGATGGACAGTGACTGTAATGGGGTTGGTGGTGGGGACCTGGTGAAGGGGGTAGTTTAATCACCATAATATTGCCATCTAATTGTGGATTAATGATACCACAATAAAGTATAAAAAAATCATGGATGGTTTTAATTTTTAATTTTTTTAATTTATTGCTTTCATAAAAAAATGAAACAGATTTTTAAAAAGGAGAGACTGCACTGAATGACATAAATTGCAAAGGCAGCACATGTGTTTAGTGAACATGGTGGTTTGCTTATGTCTGGTTGGTGGAATTAATGATGGCCTATACCTTTCTGTCTTTTATTCAGAAAGACTGTTTACTGAACAGGGGTGAAATCACTTTAGTGCCTGGAGGACTTTAGGTAATAGTACAGCAGGGAGAGGTCACACACTAGCATGTATGGAGGGTCTGGATTGGAGCAGAGACGCAGGGATGGCAGGAGGGCCAAGAGACCAAGAGAACTGTGTTAACAGTGTTTTCTCCGGAGCTGCTCTCTCCTGTCTTGGTGTCTGGTTGAGAAGTCTGGGTAGGTGGGAGTTGTCAATGGAGGAAAAGTTTCTGTATTACAAGTGATCTGGGTAGAGAATTTTAGAAATCCTCAGCAAGGACTAGCTATGATAGAATTGACATTTATTGAGTTTTCTATGAGTTAGACTTTAGTGCTAAGTGCTTTAGTTGTGTTCTTATTTCACTGAGTTCTCAGAACCATGCTATGAATTGTAGGTATTGTTATTATGATTGCCATTTTACAGTTGAGAGAACAGTGGCTCAGAGATTAAATAACTTGCCCAAAGGCTACAGTTTAGTCAGTGAAAGAGCTAAGATTTGCATCCAGGGGCATCTTATTCTAGAGGATGGGATGCATGTTATCCCAGGTGAGGTGGATCCTAGGCTAAGGGAATTGCTCTCTTTTGCTTTGGAAGGTCTTAAAAAGTCCAGAGAAGTTTATAA
This sequence comes from Phataginus tricuspis, assembly GCA_029783875.1. Taxonomy (NCBI): domain Eukaryota; kingdom Metazoa; phylum Chordata; class Mammalia; order Pholidota; family Manidae; genus Phataginus; species Phataginus tricuspis. The sequence continues at coordinate 6,720 of JAQQAC010014060.1, read as the reverse complement.
TACATAGATTAAAGATCAACAAATAATAAATTCCCAATGTCAAAGGCAAAATGTGGGCCTGGTTTGGCTTATGTGGGCATTTCCTGAAGGATCCTTTCACAGTGCAGCTCTCCAGTGCTGTTGAGGGCTTGTTCCCTGCAGGAAAGTAAGCATCCTCTCACCTTTGTACACACCATGGAATATATAACCCAGGACAGTGATTCTCAAAGTGTGCTCCCCTTACCATCCACTGGGAACTTTGTTGGAAATGCAAATTCTCAGGCCCTACCCTAGATCTATTTTATCAGGAACTCTGGAGGTAGGTCCTGCAACATGTGTGTTAAGAAGTCTTCTAGGAGATTCTGATGCAGGCTAAAGTTTGAAACAAGTGAACTAGGATATAGTCCCCACTTTTGAAGAGTTTATAGTCATATATTAAATCCGCAAGGGGTATAAAAGCCACAATGCCACTGTGGTTTTCATGTTCATTTTATTGTTGTTAAAGATGTGTGCTTGCCTGATTTATCTCAGGGACAGGCTCTTTTCACTCTGAGCCAAGCTAATTCATGTTTTTGGCTTGCTGTCAGGGACCTTTTTAACATACTGCAACTTTGCTAATTGTAATAGTGCCTTTGCCTTTCAATGAGAGATCGTATCCTGGCTAATTCCAAGTGCAATTGCAAGCACTCCTTCCCCCGCCCACCCTCTTTTTTTTCCCACACTGATTAGTAAAATAACTTGAAGTTTTTTTCTCAGCATTACCCATAGGAAGAAATGACGGTCATGAAAATAAACGTGCATTCAGAGTATTACTAGTTTTCAGAGCTTTTCAAAATGCACCTGGAGGAAGTAGCAATGGAGTTACCATAGAGATTGGAGGATAGGCCATCATAGAGTCTACGTATGGAGTAGAGGCCAGAGTCTCCATTCAGAAGAGCAATTAGCCCAGTCATTAATTGTTTACACTTTTTGTATCAACTCTAATTGCTTGTTTAAAAACCATGGAGTCAGGCATATATTATAAAAACTAGTGTCTTATCAGTGACTGATTATGTGTCTTAATTTCTCCAAGTGAGTTGAATTTTCAAGTGATGACCGCAAATCCTTGTTTTTTTCCTTCTTCACATTTATTTTTAAGGTCAAGAGTCTAATAAATAAACTAACAGTAACTATCCTTTACAACACAGCCTTGGCACGTACATGTTTAGGTTAAATTACCATTTGTGATACAATCAAGCAGGAAAAGAGAGAAATTCTTGAGCTGGAGAGAGGTAAGAGGACTTTATGGAATTTCTGAGGTTATCAATGACCTAGGAGCTCTTTGTGTCAATAACTTGGGCAAAAGATTTCATGACATGAGACTTATCAGGCTGATCTTTCAATTATGTGGATAGCCAAACCTTCTAGAATAAGGTTGCCACAGTGCAGACCGGGTGGAGGGTTGGGGTGGGGGTGGCAGTTGGTATTTCTAAATCAAGAGTTGGGGAATTCAGCCTCTAATGATTGTTACATATTATGCCTTATCAGTTCGCACTGCTGGTCTAGAACTTGTCAGTTGGGAATTTTCAGAAATAAATTCTGTAACTTGAAAGGGAACTTCTATATAACCTATTATGCAGAGGAAAGAAAATTGGTATTTGAGAAGTTTGCTGTTTGACTTCCCACAACACTAACAGCAGCAGGCTTGTGGCATATTTTTCTGTTTGCCAGTTGCTGCTTCTATTGTTAAGACACAACGGTACTTGTTCACTGACACACTGAGCAGAGGCAAGCAGTACATCATATATCTAATGTGTCCATTACGCCAACCCATTATTCCTTTCTCTGCCTTTTTTGCTGCTGCTGAGAGCAGGCTGAATAGAACCACCTAAAAAAGTGAGAGGAAGGAAACTTGTATGATTACATATGGGACACTCCCAGTCTATTAAAGAAAGTAAAGTAGCCACTGTCCATATATATTTGAAAAATCCTATAAGAGCAGAGCACCTAGACTACAAATACCATAGGCCTCCAAGCCCAGGGATAGTGACTATACCAAAATGTAAGGATAGTGAGAATAAGTGAAGTCAGAGTATTGCTCGTTTTCAGAGCTTTTAAATATGTTAACATCTTAAAATCTTAATTTCCCGAGAGCAATAAAAGGGTACCTATTTATCAGTTGCAAGTTAGAAGCTGTAACTAAGCAGATAATTTTGGAAGTATGAGAATCCTAGAAAGTTAAAGCATAGTGATTCTATTGGTACATACCTGGATAATTATCCTTAACTCCTACGGATTTGGAAATTATTAATTTTGGGATTTTCTAGTTCTTTTCTGACTTATTTCAGTGTTTCCTAGATCCTTTCTGACTTATTTCTGTGTTTTGCCTGGTTTTTTTTTGTTGTTTGTTTGTTTGTTTGATTTTGATTTTTGCTTTTTACCCAATCAAACTTCCAAAAGAAGGCAGGCCAGGAGTGAAAAGGCCCACACTCAAGTTCATACAGCCACACTTGGACACCCAGAGCTTTACAGACCTAACTTTTCAACTTAAAGCATCAAAGAGATCCTTTTCTGTTTCTGCTTCCAAACAGTAGAGTATTTTCTCTTCTCCCATTAAATACTTCAGGTAATTTCTCTACAGAAATTCCTATCTTAAGATCTGTCAATTAAGTGAAAATCTAAATAAAAGTTATAAATAAATGTATAGCTTGCATAATATGATACATGCTCTTGTCGGCTTTATCCCACTTCTGCTCCATCTCTATATATGGTCTTCCTTGTGGAGGCCCACAAAGCTTATAACTCAAATTGTGTTTCATACCCACGTTCACAAGGGGTGGCTTTTTTGATCCAGGAGGGAGTGACATTCATTCTGAGCTAGGGTTCCAGTGCTAGAAAGGTTAATTTTTCTGATCTGTACCCTAGCTGGCCTCCCCAGTGTTGCTCAGGAAGATGATTAATCACTGTTAAGTAGACCAATCCTTGCTGTTACTGGGAGGACATGGAGCTACCCATGTGATAAGCAGCTCTGTGGCAGAGCCATGCCCACCATCAGGAGCATGACCTTGTGAACACTGATGTCTGGAACTAGCAGGCTTTATGCCTACAGCTGCTGTGAGTGGTCAGGTGTACCTTGGTTTCAGGGGCCCTAGAAAGTAGCTTCCTACCCCCTTGAATGCCCCTTGCTAACCCAGGATGTCCCCAAGTAGAATTTGTCATGCCACATCAACTATATTTTGAGTTATATGAAAAATGTTTTTATTTTTTAGAATCGGGGATTAGTTTAGAGTTCTCTAGGGGATAGGGAAGTAGATTTCCCAGTAAACTGTGGCTAAACATTTTTGTTTTCCAGTAGATTTTGGAATTGCTGCCTTTGGGGTCCTTAAATGGTAGGATCAATTCTCCTAAGTCTGGAGTGGTTTAGCTGTGGTTCTACCTGAAGGAAGGTCATCGTCCCAAACCTAGGTTCTTGGCTACTTCAGTTAGCAAGGAATGTAAAGGAATGGATAGGGCCTTGCCAAAAAGACAGCTTTCAGACCACCCACCAACAGAAATAGGTTAGGACTTTTTACTATGTACAGCCTCTCACAGCTCATGATTTTTATTACCACCCAGTGGCATTTGCAGTATTAAATGGTGCCAGTGATACTTCAACCTGTTGGGAAACAGCTAAACTGTGTACAGGGACCAGAGCTATTTGTTTGGTCAGCTACTCCAGGCTCTCATTTTTGTGGCCAGTGTTTTGTTTATGAGTGTCTTCTCTTCTATGGTTTCTGGCTTCACTGCCTAGGGTAGGAGCTGTGGGAGTTTGCAGGAGAGGGCAGACAGAAGATGGTTGGACTCATTACATTTCCTGAATCATGTTAGGCATTCTTGTGTTTCTTGATTCCATTCTGGCTGGGCAGCATTTCCCACTAGTTTGTCAGACCAATTTTCCCAGCCGCCTCTGGGGTCAGGAAGAAAACCACACCTTGCTCTGTGTCACCAGTTAACAGGCAGGGTTTTGTTCAGTAAATATTTATAGAACCTCCCTACTAACCTCGAACCCTGCAACCTTGTACCTTTGAAAAGTTTACTCTCCCTCCCTGGCCTCCCAAGTAACTGCTGGGGCCTGGGGAGTACACCTCAGAGGGACAGCGATGGTGCCCTCATCTCAGGCTGGGCACTCTGGAAACACATCCTTTCTGATCTTAACCCTGAACTTGGTGGACTGTGCCTCCTTTTTCAGTGAGAGAGAGTTCATGGGAAGGGGTCAAGGGCAGATTGTCTTTCATTATTTTCCCCTTTAATTGGACTGGTGGAAGGGCAGAATAGCATGTGGAGAGTAATAAGCCCCCAGACTGGTTGAGCGAGGCTTCTGGTTCTGCATACAGCAGCGGTAAGGTCACCAACTCCCATGGGCTGTTACTTTTCTGTAAAAGAGAGATAAGTGCCCTCTGGTAATTTGGGAAATAAATTAGATACAACCTAAATATCCAGCAATAAGGAATTGATTAAATGAATTAGGGTTTATCATTGCTAAGAAATACATATTGAATTTTTCATGTTATATGAAAATACAGTATGTTGAAGAAAAAGAGACAAACATCATGGGCAGCATGATTCCAATTTTATAAAAACGAAGAAGGAAAAGCATCAAGTTGTTAATAGTTTCCTATGATGAAATTATGGGAGACTTTAAGCTTTTCTAATATCCTACAGTGAATATATATTACCTTTTGTTCTTTTTGTTGCAGACTATATCATACACAAAATCATGTAAGCCATATATGAACTATAATGAATGAGTCTAAAGTGAATGCCCATGTAACCAGTACCCAGGTCAAGAACATTAAAATCAACATTACTTTTATCATAGGAGTACTGACAAAAATTTGTTCAAAACTACTTTTTCTGAGTCCCTCACATTGCTGCAGTAGGAATAAAATAACACTGTATGTGAAGGTACTTGTGCTTATTAAATCTTAAAACTTCCATCAAACATAAGGAGTTATCTCTCTCCTCTAAAGTGCCAAATATGACACGTGTACATAAGCAGTAAGTCATTGGCAAAGTCTAAGGCTGCTTGTATCATACAGAGATTTGCACTGAAAATGCATCAGTTACTCTACCTGTCCTATCTCCATGTTTTTCCCTCCCAGGGAGCTCTGAGGCACAATGCTGAACACTGGGAAAAGTATTGGTGACTGACTTGATGTAAAAACTGCTTCCCTGCATTCCAGGCTGAATACCCTTGGTTTTCTGTGATTCCCTGGGTTTTTGCACATGGTAGAAGAAGGTTGTATGTGTGTGTTGATTAGTTGATTTCACCAAAGTCGTAATTCTAAGAGTGGTATATTTTTTGGTTTATTATTGAATTATCTAGCTTTTCACCTCTTCATTTGAAGTTTGGTTGAAAACAGACAATGAATCAATTAACACACAGAAATCTGTTGCTTTCCTATACACTAACGATGAGCTAACAGAAAGAGAAATCAGGAAAGCAATTCCATTCACAATTGCATCAAAAAGAATAAAATACCTAGGAATAAATCTAACGAAGGAAATGAAAGACCTATACGCTGAAAACTACAAGACACTCCTAAGAGAAATTAAAGAGGACACTAATGAATGGAAATTCATCCCATGCTTTTGGCTAGGAAGAATAAATATTGTCAAAATGGCTATACTACCTAAAGCAATCTACAGATTCAACGCAATCCCTATCAAAATACCAACAGCTTTCTTCAATGAACTGGAACAAATAAGTCTAAAATTCACATGGAACCACAAAAGACCCCAAATAACCAAAGCAATCCTGAGAAGGAGGAATAAAACGGGGAATTATGCTCCCTGACGTCAAGCTCTACTACAAAGCCACAGTAATCAAGACAGTTTGGTATTGGCACAAAACAGACCCACAGACCAGTGAAACAGAATAGAAAATCCAAACATTAACCCAAACATATACTGTCAATTAATATATGATAAAGGAGCCTTGGATATACAATGGGGAGATGACAGCCTCTTCAGCAGCTGGTGTTGGCAAAACTGGACAGCTACATGTAAGAGAATGAAACTGGGCTACTGTCTAACCCCTTACACAAAAGTCAACTCAAAATGGATCAAAGACCTGAATGTAAGTCATGAAACCATAAAACTCTTAGAAAAAAAACATAGGCAAAAATCTCTTGGACATAAACATGAACGACTTCTTCATGAATATATCTCCCTGGGCAAGGGAAACAAAAGCAAAAATGAACAAGTGGGACCATATCAAGCTGAAAAGCAGCAAAGGACACCATCAGTAGAACAAAAAGACATCCTACAGTATGGGAAAATATATTTATAAATGGCATATCCGATAAGGGGTTGATATCCAAAATATATAAAGAACTCACACACCTCAACAAACAAAAAGCAAATAATCCAATTAAGAAGTGGGCAGAGGACATGAATAGCACTTGTCCAAAGAAGAAATTCAGATGGCCAACAGGCACATGTAAAGATGCTCCACATAGCTAATCATCAGAGAAATGCAAATTAAAACCACAATGAGATATCACCTCACACCAGTGAGGATGGCCAACATCCAAAACACAAACAACAACAAATGTTGGTGAGGATGTGGAGAAAAGGGAACCCTCCTACACTGCTGGTGGGAATGCAAATTAGTTCAACCATTGTGGAAAGCAGTATGGAGGTTCCTCAAAAAACTCAAAATAGAAATACCATTTGACCCAGGAATTCCACTCCTAGGAATTTGCCCTAAGAATGCAGCAG
>JAQQAC010014059.1:0-12192 GCA_029783875.1 Phataginus tricuspis | reverse complement strand
CTACAATAGCCAAGAAATGGAAGCAACCTAAGTGCCCATCAGTAGATGAATGGATTAAGAAGATGTGGTACATATACACAATGGAATATTACACAGCAATAAGAAAGAAACAAATCCTACCATTTGCAACAACATGGATGGAGCTAGAGGGTATTATGCTCAGTGAAATAAGCCAGGCCGAAAAAGACAAGTACCAAATGATCTCACTTATATGTGGAGTATAAGAACAAAGAAAAAATAAAAAAATAAAAAAATGAAGGAACAAAACAGCAGCAGACTCACAGAACCCACGAATGGACTAACAGTTACCAAAGGGAAAGGGACTGGGGAGATGGATGGGAAGGGAGGGATAAGAGGGTAAAAGGGGCATTACGATTGGCAGACATAGGGTGGGGGGGCACGGGGGGTACTGTACAGCTCAGAGAAGACAAGTAGCGATTCTCATCTCACTACGCTGATGGACAGTGACTGTGGTGGGGTTGGTGGGGGGGACCTGGTGATGGGGGGAGTTCAATCATCACGGTATTGCCCATGTAATTGTAGGTTAATGATACTAAAATAAAATAAATTATTAAAAAAAATGGATTTATTCAGGAATGGCAGAGAGTTGCAATTTGGGACAAGCAACCTACGGCAAAGCCATGGGAAGTCTGGAGAGCAAAGGAGAGGAATACTATCACAGAGGAAAGAGCTGAGTTGGGAGAGCTGTTCTAAGCAAAATGTTCACTGGAGTAAACAGGGAGTTCCATGTATTGTGGCTTCTCATGGGGTGAGCTGTGCCAGTCTTTTCTCATTGCCTGGGCTGTTGCAGTGGGGGGAGATGAAAATCTTCTTCCTACTGGGTAGTAAAGCAGGCCTCTTCCTGTGGGGGCCTGTAATTGACAAGGAGTGGTGGGACATAAGAGCTTCCCCTGCTGGCCTCCTGACACCATGCCAATGAGGTTTTCTTTTTATTAATTTTCACACCCCAAACACAACATATCTAATTTGGCATCTAGATCAGGAGATCAGGGCTTTAAAGGCTTATTACACATGGTAGTCTATAGAAAGGATGGTCAATGTTATGGAAGAGAACCCTGATGAAGAGATCATCACAAAAGTCTGGAATGATTAAACAATTGAAAATGCCATTGTTGCTACATAAAAAGCTGTGAAAGCCACTAAGCCTGAAACAAATTTCTGCTGGGGAAAGCTGTGTCCAGATGTAGTGTTTGATTTCATAGGATTTACGACAGAGCCAATCAAGGAAATCATGAAAGAGACAGTGGATATGGCAAAAAAGGGTTGGGGAAGAAGGGTTTCAAGGTATGGATCTTGGAGATATTCAACAGCTAATAGACATCACACCAGAGGAATTAATGAAAAATGACTTGATGGAGTCTGCATCAAGTCATCTGAACCAGTGCTAAGCAATGATGAAGATGAAGAAGCAGTGCCAGAAAACAAATTGACTTTAGACAATCTGGCAGAAGGGTTCCAATGACTCAAGACTTCTCTTATTTTATGAATGGATTCCTCTAGAGACATTGAAACTGAAGCAAACGGTGGAAGGATTGGTACCATATAGAAACATTTTTAGAGAAGAAAAAAGCAAAAAAGTCAGACAGAAATTACTATGTATTTTTGTAAAGTTACATTGAGTGTGCCTTCCTCTCCTGCCTCCCCTTATACCTTGTCCACCTGTGCCACACCTAAGACAGACAACTTCTCCTCCCTAGCCTGCTCAGCTGGAGACAAGGAGGATGAAGACCTTTATGATGATCTGCTTCTATTTAATAAATAGTAAATAAGAGAGGTTTAAAGATGGCGGCATGAGAGGTGAGACAGAGGCTTACTCCTAAAACCGCATATAATACTAAAATATAATTAATACAACTAATTCTGAAAGAGCAAAAGGAAAGAGGACTGCGCCAAACTGCATACACCTGGAGAAAAGAATAAACCTCATGGAACAGGGTAACGTACCAAAGCTGTGGCCCAATGGGACACAAGCCCTTTACCCACCCCAGCTCTCCGGGGAGAGGAAGAGAAACAGAGCAGGGAGGGAGTGGAGGCCTGGGACTGCTGAATACCTAACTCCGGAGATATGAGGGAGCACAAACCTACACTTCCTGGTGTTTCATGGTACTCTCATTATTAGGGGGTTGGAAAGCTAAGAGAGGCAGAATATCTAAAGAGACTGAGATTCCAGCCACTTATGGAAAGTAGGAATCCATATCCGGCTGCTCTGGGACCAAAGAAAGGAGGGCAGTCTGAGAGACTTCCTAACAGCAAGAGGGTGCTAAATGGGCAAGGACTGCACAGAGCTTACTGCTCAGGAGAAAGGACAGGTAGACAAAATTGTCCGGGTGCACTCTGCCCAGCAGGTTGGGAACTTTCATGATCTTCAGGAGCTCCAGCTCCCAGGTTGGCTATAGAGCTCCAAGGACCCGCTCCACGATATGCAGCCTACTGAAGCTTACTCCTGGCCACCCCCATCTGGCTCACAAACCGGCAAATCCTACCATGGCATTAGCCCAGCCAGAGGGAAGCCCCACCTACAGAGACTACAAACACAAAGCACAGAGGCTTAACCTGTGTGCTCGGTCCACTGGTTCTGGCAGTGGAGTCAGGTATAGCAGCAGGGAAGCAGCAAACAGCTCTTTCCTCCCCCCAGGCACCAATACCACTCCCTGCAATCCCCGACATTGCTTCAGGGGCTGAGAAGCTCCAGGGAGTAGAGCTTTTGGGCACTACAGGGCGCCATATACAAATATGAAACGTCAAAGGAACTTGGTTCAAAATGAAATTATGAATACAACCCCTGAGAAAAATTCAAATGAAATCGACCTCATGAATCTGCCTGAAAGGGATTTCAAAATAAAAATCATTAACATGCTCATGGAGATACAGAAAAATATTCAAGAACTCAGAGATGAATTCCAATGGGAGATCCAATCATTATGGAACACAGTATCAGAAATGAAACATACAATGGAAAGTTTTAAAAGGAGATTAGATATGGTGGAGGAGACGATAAATGAAATAGAAATTAGAGAAGAGGAATACAAAGAAGCTGAGGCACAGAAAGAAAAAAGGATCTCTAAGAATGAAAGAATATTGAGAGAACTGTGTGACCGATCCAAATGGAACAATATTCGCATTATGGGATACCAGAAGAAGAGAGAGAAAAAGGGATAGAAAGGGTCTTTGAGGAGGTAATTGCTGACAACTTCCCCAATCTGGGGGAGGAGATAGTCTCTCTGGCCACAGAGGTGCACAGATCTCCGAACACAAGGGACCCAAGGAAGACAACACCAAGACATATAATAATTAAAATGGCAAAGACCAAGGATAAGGACGGACTATTAAAAGCAGCCAGAGAGAAATAAGATCACATACAAAAAAAAGCCCATCAGGCTATCATCAGACTTCTCAGCAGAAACCTTACAGGCCAGAAGGGAGTGGCATGATGTATTTAATGCAATGAAGCAGAAGGGCCTTGAACCAAGATTACTTTACTGGCAAGGTTATCATTTAAATTTGAAGGAGGGATTAAACAATTTCCAGATAAGCAAAATCTGGGAGAATTTACCTCCCACAGACCATCTCTACAGTGTATTTTGGAGGGACTGCTATAGATGGAAATGTTCCTAAGATTTAATAGCTGTCACCAGAGGTAATAAAACCACAGTAAAGAAGGTATAACAGTTAATTACTAAGCAAATGCAAAATTAAATCAAGTACCCCAAAAGTCAGTCAAGGGATAGACAAAGAGTACAGAATATGATACCTAATATATAAATAACGGTGGAGGAAGAAAAAGGAAGAGAAAAAAAGAACCTTTACACTGTGTTTATAATAGCATATTAAGTGAGTTAAGTTAGACTCTTAGATAGTAAGGAAGTTAACCTTGAACCTTTGGTAACCACAAATCTAAAGCCTGCAATCGCAGTAAGTACATACCTATCGATAATCACCCTAAATGTAAATAGTCTGAATGCACCAATCAAAAGACATAGATAGAGTCACTGAATGGATAAAAAAAACAAGACCCGAAAGATGACGGGGTGAGAGGTGAGACAGAGGCTTCCAACTCAAACAGCATATAATATGAAAATATAACTAATACAACTACTCTTGAAAGAGCAACAGGAAAGAGGACTGCAACAAACTGCATACACCTGGAGACAAGAGCAGCCCTCACAGAAAAGGGTAATGTGCTAAAGCTGTGGTCCTGCGGGATCCAAGCCCTTCCCCCACCCCAGCTCACTGGCAGGAGAAAGAGGAATGGAGCAGGGAGGGAGTGGAGATCTGTGAGTGCTGAATACCTAACTCTGGATATCTGCTCTGGGAGCACAAATCTACATTTCATGGTGCTTGCATGATGCTCTCATAATTAGGGGGTTGGAAAGCTAAGAGAGGCAGAATTCCTGGAGAGATTAAGATTCCAGCTGCTTGTGGAAAGCAGGGATCCATATCCAGCTGCTCTGGGACAAAAGAAAGGCGGGCAGTCTGAGAGACTTCCTAAGAAAGAAGCCCTTAGCAAGAGGGCTGATAAAGGGGCAAGGATTGCACAGAGCTTCCTCCTCAGGAGAAAGGACATGTAGACAAAATTGTCCAGGTGCACTCTGCCCAGCAGATTGGGAGCTTTCACGATCATCAGGTGCTCCAGCTCCCTGGCTGCCTACACAGCTCCAAGAACCCCTTCTGTGACAGGCAGACTACTATGCCTTTCTACTGGCCAGCCCCACCGGCCTTGCAAACCGAGAAACCCTACCCTGGCGTTAGGCCAGCCAGAAGGAAGATCTGTCTACAGCAACTAAAAACGCAAAGCACAGAGGCTTATAACTGTGTGCTCGACCGACTGGTTCAGGCAGTGGAGACAGGCATAGCAACCAGGAACCAGGAAATAGCTCTTTCCTCCCCTGAGGCACCAATACCACTCCCCTACAATCCCTGACATTGCTTCAGGGGCTGAGAAGCTCCAGAGAGTAGAGTTTCTGGGCACTAGAGGGTGCCATACACAAATATGAAACACCAAAGGAACTTGGTCCAGAGTAAAATTATGAATACAATTCCTGAGAAAGATTTAAGTGATATGGACCTCATGACTCTCCCTGAAAGGGAGTTCAAAATAAAAATCATGAACATGCTCATGCTCATACCTCATGGAGGTATGGAAAGATATTCAAGAACTCAGGAATGAATTCCGGTTGGAGATGCAATCATTGAAGAACACAATGGACGGTATTAAAAGCAGATTGGATACAGTGGAGGAGACGATAAATGAAATAGAAACTAGAGAAGAGGAATACAAAGAAGCTGAGGCACAGAGAGAAAAAAGGATCTCTAAGAATGAAAGAATATTGAGAGAACTGTGTGACCAATCCAAACGGAACAATATTCATATTATAGGGGTACCAGAAGAAGAAGAGAGAGAAAAGGGGATAGAAAATGTCTTTCAGGAAGTGATTGCTGAAAACTTCCCCAATCAGGGGAAGGAGATAGTCTCTCAGGCTATGGAGGTGCACAGATCTCCCAACACAAGGGACCCAAGGAAGACAACATCAAGACATATAGTAACTAAAATGGCTAAGATCAAGGATAAGGACAGACTATTAAAAGCAGCCAGAGAGAGAAATAAGATCACATACAAAGGAAAACCCATCAGGCTATTATCAGACTTCTCAGCAGAAACCTTACAGGCCAGAAGGGAGTGGCATGATGTATTTAATGCAATGAAGCAGAAGGGCCTTGAACCAAGATTACTTTATCCGGCAAGATTATCATTTAAATTTGAAGGAGAGATTAAACAATTTCCAGATAAGCAAAAGCTGAGAGAATTTCCCTCCCACAAACCATCTCTACAGTGTATTTTGGAGGAACTGCTACAGACAGAAGTGTTCCTATGGTTTAATAGCTGTCACCAGAGGTAATAAAACCACAGTAAAGAAAATAGAACAGCTAATTACTAAGAAAATGCATAATTAAATTAACTATCCCCAAATTCAATCAAGGGATAGACAAAGCGTACAGAATATGATACCTAATATATAAAGAATGAAGGAGGAAGAAAAAGGAGGGAAACAAACAAACAAAAAAAGAACCTTTGGACTGTGTTTGTAATAGCATATTAAGTGAGTTGTTAGACTCTTAGATAGTAGGGAAGTTAACCTTGAACCTTTGGTAACCACGAGTCTGAAGCCTGCAATTCCAATAAGTACATACCTATCCATAATTACCCTAAATGTAAATGGACTGAATGCACCAATCAAAAGACATAGAGTCGATTCAGTCAGAGGACTAAAGATGGCGGCATGAGAGGTGAGACAGAGGCTTCCTCCTAAAACCGCATATAATATGAAAATAAAGCTACTACAACTACTCTTGAAAGAGCAACGGGAAAGAGGACTACAACAAACTGCATACACCTGGAGACAAGAGCAGCCCTCACAGAAAACGGTAATGTACTAAAGCTGTGGTCCTGCGGGATCCAAGCCCCTCCCCCACCCCAGCTCACCGGCAGGAGGAACAGGCACAGGAACAGAGCAGAGAGGGAGTGGAGAACTGGGACTGCTGAATACCTAACTCTGGAGATCTACTCTGGGAGCACAAACCTACATTTCATGGTGCTTGCATGATACTCTTGTAATTAGGAGCTTGGAAAGCTAAGACAGGCAGAATTCCTGGAGAGACTAAGATTCCAGCTGCTTGTGAAATCAGGGATCCATACCCAGTTGCTCTGGGACAAAAGAAAGGCAGGCAGTCTGAGAGACTTCCTAACAAAGAAGACCTTAGCAAGAGGCCTGCTAAGGGGGCAAGGACTGCACAGAGCTTACTGCTCAGGAGAAAGGACAGGTAGACAAAATTGTCCAGGTGTACTCTGCCCAGCAGATTGGGAGTTTTCTGATCTTCAGGTGTGCCAGCTCCCTGGCTGCCTACACAGCTCCAAGAACCACTTCTGTGACAGGCAGACTAGTGCACCTCTCGCCTGGCCAGCCCCACCGGGCTTGCAAATCTGGAAACCCTTCCCTGGTGTTAAGCCAGCCAGAGGGAAGATCTGTCTACAGCAACTAAAAAGGCAAAGCACAGAGGCTTATACCTGTGTGCTCAGCCCACTGGTTCAGACAGTGGAGACAGGCATAGCATCCAGGAACCAGAAAACAGCCCTTTCCTCGCTGGTGGCGCCAATACCACTCCCCTACAATCCCTGACATTGCTTCAGGGGCTGAGAAGCTCCAGAGAGTAGAGTTTCAGGGCACTAGAGGGCGCCATACACAAATATGAAACACCAAAGGAACCTGGTCCAGAGTAAAATTATGAATACAATTCCTGAGAAAGATTTAAATGATATGGACCTTATGACACTCCCTGAAAGGGGGTTCAAAATATAAATCATCAACATGCTCATGGAGGTACGGAAAGATATTCAAGAAGTCAGGAATGAATTCCGGTTGGAGATCCAATCCTTGAAGAACACAATGGACGGTATTAAAAGCAGATTGGATACGGTGAAGGAGATAATAAATGAAATAGAAACTAGAGAAGAGGAATACAAAGAAGCTGAGGTACTGAGAGAAAAAAGGATCTCTAAGAATGAAAGAATATTGAGAGAACTGTGTGACCAATCCAAACGGAACAATATTCGCATTATAGGAGTACCAGAGGAAGAAGAGAGAGAAAAAGGGATAGAAAGTGTCTTTGAAGAAATAATTGCTGAAAACTTTCCCACACTGGGGAAGGAAATAGTCTCACAGTCCACGGAAGCCCACAGAACTCCCAACACAAGGGACCCAAGGAAGACAACACCAAGACACATAATAATTAAAATGGCAAAGATCAAAGATAAAGACAGTATTAAAGGCAGCTAGAGAGAGAAAAAAGATCACCTACAAAGGAAAACCCATCAGACTATCATCAGACTTCTCAACAGAGACCTTACAGGCCAGAAGACAAAGGCATGATATATTTAACGTAATGAAGCAGAAGGGCCTCGAACCAAGAATATTGTATCCAGCACAATTATCATTTAAATATGACAGAGGGATTAAACAATTTCCAGACAAACGAAAGTTGAGAGAGTATGCCTCTCACAAACCACCACTACAGGATATCTTAAATGGACTGCTCTAGAGGGAAGTGCCCCTAAGGCTAAAAAGATGTCACCAGAGAAAATAAAATCATAGCAAAGAAAGCAGACCATCCAAATACTGACTAAAGGCAAAGAATAAAACACCCAATATATAAAGAAAGGAGGAGGAAGAATAGGAAGGGAGGATAAAGAAACATCAGAGGGCGTTCACAATAACTTAACAAGAAAGTTAAGTTAGATTCTTAGATAGTAAAGAAGCAACCCTTGAACCTTTGGTAACCATGAATCTAAAGCCAGCAATGGCAATAAGTACATATCTATAATAATCACCCTAAATGTAAATGGACTGAATGCACTAACCAAAAGACACAGAGTAACAGAGTGGATAAAAAAGCAAGACCCATCTATATGCTGCTTACAAGAGACTCACCTCAAACCCAAAGATATACACAGACTAGAAGTGAAGGGAGGGAAAAAGATATTTCATGCAAACAACAAAGAGAAAAAAGCAGGTGTTGCAGTACTTGTATCAGACAAAAGAGACTTCAAAATGAAGAAAGTAGCAAGAGATAAAGAAGGACATTACATAATGATAAAGGGGTCAGTCCAACAAGAAGATATAACCATTATAAACATATATGCACCCAACACAGGAGCGCCAACATATGTGAAACAAATACTAACAGAATTAAAGGAGGAAATAGATAACAATGCATTCATTTTAGGAGACTTCAACACACCACTCATTCCAAAGGATAGATCAACCAGACAGAGAATAAGTAGACACAGAGGCACTGAACAACACACTAGAACAGATGGACCTAACAGATATCTACAAAACTCTGCACCCAAAAGCAACAGGATACACATTCTTCTCAAGTGCACATGGAACATTTTCCAGAATAGACCACATACTAGGCCACAAAAAGAACCTCAGTAATTTAAAAAATATTGAAATCCTACCAACCAACTTCTCAGATCACAAAGGTATAAAACTAGAAATAAATTTTAGAAAGAAATCAAAAAGGCTCACAAATACATGGAGACTTAACAACATTCTCCTAATGAATCAATGGGTTAACGACCAAATCAAAACAGAAATCAAAGAATATATGGAGACTAATGACAACAACAACACAAAGCCACAACTTCTGTGGGACACAGCAAAGGCAGTTCTAAGAGGAAAGTATATTGCCATCCAGGCCTATTTAAAGAAGGAAGAGCATTCCCAAATGAACAGTCTAAAGACACAATTATTGAAATTGGAAAAAGAAGAACAAAGGAGGTCCAAAGTCACCAGAAGGAGGGACATAATAAAGATTTGAGAAGAACAAAACAATAGAAAAAAACAATGAAACCAAGAGCTGGTTCTTTGAAAAAAATAAACAAAATAGATAAACTCCTAGCCAGACTCATTAAGAGAAAAAGAGAACCTACACACATAAACAGAATCAGAAATGAGAAAGGAAAAATAACGACGGACCCCACAGAAATAAGAAGAATTATAAGAGAATATTATGAGCATCTGTATGCTAACAAGCTGCAAAACCTAGAAGAAATGGACAACCTCTTAGAAAAATACAACCTTCCAAGACTGACCAAGCAAGAAACAGAAAAACTTAACAGACCAATCACCAGCAACGAAATTGAAGCGGTAATCAAAAAACTACCCAAGAACAAAACCCCTGGACCTGATGGATTCACCTCTGAATTCTACCAGACATATAGAGAAGAAATAAAACCCATTCTCCTTAAAGTTTTCCAAAAAAGAGAAAAGGAGGGAATACTTCCAAACTCTTTCTATGAAGCCAGCATCACTCTAATACCAAAACCGGGCAAAGACCTCACTGAAAAAGAAAATTACAGACCTATATACCTGTTGAACGTAGATGCAAAAATACTCAACAAAGGATTAGGAAACCGAATTCAAAAATACATCAAGAGGATCATACACCATGATCAAGTGGGATTCATCCCAGGGATGCAAGGATGGTACAACATTCGAAAATCCATCAACATCATCCATCACATCAACAAAAAGAAGAACAAAAACCACATGATCATCTCCATAGATGCTGAAAGAGCATTTGACAAAATTCAGCATCGTTCATGATTAAAACTCTCAACAAAATGGGTATAGATGGCAAGTACCTCAACATCATAAAGGCTACATATGACAAACCCACAGCAAACATCACACTTAACAGAGAGAAGCTGAAAGTTTTTCATCTAAGATTGGGAACAAGACAGGGATGCCCATTCTCTCCACTGTTATTCAACATAGTACTGGAGGTCCTAGCCACGGCAATCAGACAAAACAAAGACATACAAGGCATCCAGATTGGTAAAGAAGAAGTCAAATTGTCACTATTTGCAGATGACATGATACTGTACATAAAAATCCCTTAAGACTCCACTCCAAAGCTACTAGAACTAGTATCTGAATTCAGCAAAGTTGCAGGATACAAAATTAACACACAGAAATCTGTTGCTTTCCTATACACTAATGATGAACTAACAGAAAGACAAATCAGAAAAACAATTCCATTCACAATTGCATCAAAAAGAATAAAATACCTAGGAATAAATCTAACCAAGGAAGTGAAAGACCTGTACTCTGAAAACTACAAGACACTCCTAGGACAAATTAAAGAGGACACTAAAAAATGGAAATGCATCCCATGCTCTTGGCTAGGAAGAATAAATATTGTCAAAATGGCTATACTACCTAAAGCAATCTACAGATTCAATGCAATCCCTATCAAAATACCAACAGCTTTCTTCATTGAACTCCAACAAATAACTCTAAAATTCATATGGAACCAGAAAAGACCCTGAATAGCCAACACAATTCTGAGAAGGAGAAATTAAACAGGGGGAATTACGCTCCCTGACTTCAAACTCTACTACAAAGGCACAGTAATCAAGACAATTTGGTACTGGCACAAAAACAGACCCACAGACCAGTGGAACAGAATAGAAAATCCAAACATTAACCCAAACATTTACAGCCAATTAATATTTGATAAAGGAGCTTTGGATATGCAATGGGGAGATGATAGCCTCTTCAGCAGCTGGTGTTGGAAAAACTGGACAGCTACATGTAAGAAAATGAAACTGGACTACTGTCTAACCCATATACAAAGATAAACTCAAGGTGGATCAAAGAGCTGAATGTAAGTCATGAAACCATAAAACTCTTAGAAAAAAACATAGGCAAAAATCTCTTGGACATAAACATGAGCAACTTCTTCATGAACATATCCCCCTGGGCAAGGGAAACAAAAGCAAAAATGAACAAGTGGGACTATATCAAGCTGAAAAGCTTCTGTACAGCAAAGGACATCATCAGTAGAACAAAAAGACATCCTACAGTATGGGAAAATATATTCATAAATGATGCATCTGATAAGGGGTTGACATCCAAAATATATAAAGAACTCACGCAGCTTAACAAACAAAAAGCAAATAATCCAATTAAGAAATGGGCAGAGGACACGAATAGACACTTCTCCAAAGAAGAAATTCAGATGGCCAACAGGCACATGAAAAGCTGCTCCACATCGCTGGTCATCAGAGAAATGCAGATTAAAACCACAATGAGATATCACCTCACACCAGTGAGGATGGCCAACATCCAAAACACAAACAACAACAAATGTTGGTGAGGATGTGGAGAAAAGGGAACCCTCCTACACTGCTGGTGGGAATGCAAATTAGTCCAACCATTGTGGAAAGCAGTATGGAGGTTCCTCAAAAAACTCAAAATAGAAATACCATTCGACCCAGGAATCCCACTCCTAGGAATTTACCCTGAGAATGCAGCAGCCCAGTTTCAAAAAGACAGATGCACCCCGATGTTTATTGCAGCACTATTTACAATAGCCAAGAAATGGAAGCAACCTAAGTGTCCATCAGGAGATGAATGGATTAAGAAGATATGGTACATATACACAATGGAATATTATTCAGCCATAAGAAGAAAACAAATCCTACCATTTGCAACAACATGGATGGAGTTAGAGGGTATTATGCTCAGTGAAATAAGCCCGGTGGAGAAAGACAAGTATTAAATGATTTCACTCATCTGTGGAGTATAAGAACAAAGAAAGAAACTG
>JAQQAC010014033.1:0-11059 GCA_029783875.1 Phataginus tricuspis | reverse complement strand
CAGTTAACACATATTTTGTGTGTTATACACATTATATACTGTATTTTTTTGTTGTTATTACTTTATTTATTTTTTCCACTGTTAATTCGTTTTTTTTTTTAATAATTTATTTTGGTATCATTAATCTACAATTACATGTGCAATATTATGGTTATTAAACGCCCCCCTTTATCAGGTCCCCCCCACCAACCCCATTAAAGTCACTGTCTCAGCTTGGTGAGATGCTATAGAATCACTACTTGTCTTCTCTGAGTTGTATAGCCCTTCCCATGCCCCCCAAACATTACATCTGCTAATCGTAATGCCCCTTTTTCCCCCTTGTACCTCCCTTCCCACCCATCTTCCCCAGTCCCTTTCCCTTTGGTAACTATTAGTCCGTTCTTGGGTTCTGTGAGTCTGCTGCTGTTTTGTTCCTTCAGTTTTTTTCTTTGTGTTTATACTCCACATGAGTGAAATCATTTGATACTTGTCTTTTTCGGCTTGGCTTATTTCACTGAGCATAATACCCTCTAGCTCCATCCATGTTGCAAATGGGAGGATTTGTTTTCTTCTTATGGCTGAATAATATTCCATTGTGTATATGTACCACATCTTCTTTATCCATTCATCTACTGATGGACACTTAGGTTGCTTCCATTTCTTGGCTATTGTAAACAGTGCTGCAATAAACATAGGGTTGCATATGTCTTTTTCAAACTGGGCTGCTGCATTCTTTAGGTAAATTCCTAGGAGTGGAATTCCTGGGTCAAATGGTATTTCTATTTTGAGTTTTTTTGGGAATCTCCATACTGCTTTCCACAATGGTTGAAGTAATTTGCATTCCCACCAGCAGTGTAGGAGTGTTCCCTTTTCTCCACATGCTCGCCAACATTTGTTGTTGTTTGTGTTTTGGATGTTGGCCATCCTCACTGGTGTGAGGTGATATCTCATTGTGGTTTTAATCTGCATTTCTCTGATGATTAGCGATGTGGAGCATCTTTTCATGTGCCTCTTGGCCATCTGAATTTCTTCTTTAGAGAAGTGTCTATTCGTGTTCTCTGCCCATTTCTTAATTGGATTATTTGCTTTTTGTTTGTTGAGGTGCGTGAGTTCTTTATATATTTTGGATGTCAACCCCTTATCGGATATGTCATTTATGAATATATTCTCCCATACTGTAGAATGTCTTTTTGTTCTACTGATGGTGTCCTTTGCTGTACAGAAGCTTTTCAGCTTGATATAGTCCCACTTGTTCATTTTTGCTTTTGTTTCCCTTGCCCAGAGAGATATGTTCATGAAGAAGTCGCTCATGTTTATGTCCAAGAGATTTTTGTCTATGTTTTTTTCTAAGAGTTTTATGGTTTCATGACTTACATTCAGGTCTTTGATCCACCTTGAGTTTACTTTTGTGTATGGGGTTAGACCGTAATCCAGTTTCATTCTCTTACATGTAGCTGTCCAGGTTTTCCAACATCGCCTGCTGAAGAGGCTGTCATCTCTCCATTGCATATCCAAGACTCCTTTATCAAATATTAATTGACAGTATATGTTTGGGTTAATGTTTCGATTTTCTATTCTGTTCCACTGGTCAGTGGGTCTGTTTTAGTGCCAATACCAAATTGTCTTGATTACTGTTGCTTTGTAGTAGAGCTTGAAGTCAGGGAGCGTAATTCCCCCTGTTTTATTCCTCCTTCTCAGGATTGCTTTGGCTATTTGGGGTCTTTTCTGGTTCCATATGAATTTTAGAATTATTTGTTCGAGTTCACTGAAGAAAGCTGTTGGCATTTTGATAGGGATTGCATTGAATCTGTAGATTGCTTTACGTAGTATAGCCGTTTTGACAGTATTTATTCTTCCTAGCC
This sequence comes from Phataginus tricuspis, assembly GCA_029783875.1. Taxonomy (NCBI): domain Eukaryota; kingdom Metazoa; phylum Chordata; class Mammalia; order Pholidota; family Manidae; genus Phataginus; species Phataginus tricuspis. The sequence goes on along the minus strand of JAQQAC010014033.1, from coordinate 9,218 downwards.
AAGAGCATGGGATGCATTTCCATTTGTTAGTGTCCTCTTTAATTTCTCTTAGGAGTGTCTTGTAGTTTTCAGAGTACAGGTCTCTCACTTCCTTCGTTAGGTTTATTTCTAGGTATTTTATTCTTTTTGATGCAATTGCGAATGGAATTGTTTTTCTGATTTCTCTTTCTGTTAGCTCATCGTTTAGTGTATAGGAAAGCAACAGATTTCTGTGTGTTAATTTTTTTATCCTGCAACTTTGCTGAATTCAGATATTAGTTCTAGTAGTTTTGGAGTGGAGTCTTTAGGGTTTTTTATGTACAGTATCATGTCATCTGCAAATAGTGACAATTGGACTTCTTCTTTACCAATCTGGATGCCTTGTATGTCTTTGTTTTGCCTGATTGCCGTGGCTAGGACCTCCAGTACTATGTTGAATAACAGTGGAGAGAGTGGGCATCCCTGTCTTGTCCCCGATCTTAGATGATGAAAAGCTTTCAGCTTCTTGCTGTTAAGTATGATGTTAGCTGTGGGTTTGTCATATATTGCCTTTATGATGTTGAGGTACTTGCCATCTATACCCATTTTGTTGAGAGTTTTAATCATGAATGGATGCTGTATTTTGTCAAATGGTTTTTCAGCATCTATGGAGATGATCATGTGGTTTTTGTTCTTTTTGTTGATGTGGTGAATGATGTTGATGGATTTTCAAATGTTGTACCATCCTTGCATCCCTGGATGAATCCCACTTAATCATGGTGTATGATCCTCTTGATGTATTTTTGAATTCGGTTTGCTAATATTTTGTGAGTATTTTTGCATCTATGTTCATCAGGGATATTGGTCTGTAATTTTCTTTTTTGGTGAGGTCTTTGCCTGGTTTTGGTATAAGAGTGATGCTGGCTTCATAGAATGAGTTTGGAAGTATTCCCTCCCCTTCTATTTTTTGGAAAACTTTAAGGAGAATAGGTGTTATTTCTTCTTTATATGTCTGGTAGAATTCAGAGGTGAATCCATCAGGTCCGGGGGTTTTGTTCTTGGGTAGTTTTTTGATTACCACTTCAATTTTGTTGCTGGTGATTGGTCTGTTTAGTTTTTCTGTTTCTTGCTTGGTCAGTCTTGGAAGGTTGTATTTTTCTAAGAAGTTGTCCATTTCTTGTATGTTTTCCAGCTTGTTAGCATATAGATGCTCATAATATTCTCTTATAATTCTTTGTATTTCTGTGGGGTCCGTGGTTATTTTTCCTTTCTCATTTGTGATTCTGTTTATGTGTGTAGATTCTCTTTTTCTCTTAATGAGTCTGGCTAGGGGTTTATCTATTTTGTTTATTTTTTCAAAGAGCCAGTTCTTGGTTTCACTGATTTTTTCTATTGTTTTATTCTTCTCAATTTTATTTATTTCTTCTCTGATCTTTATTATGTCCCTCCTTCTGGTGACTTTGGGCCTCATTGTTCTTCTTTTTTCAATTTCAGTAATTGTGTCTTTAGACTATTCATTTGGGAATGTTCTTCCTTCTTTAAATAGGCCTGGATTGCAATATACTTTCCTCTTGGAACTGCCTTTGCTGGGTCCCACAGAAGTTGTGGCTTTTTGTTGTTGTCATTAGTCTTCATATGTTCTTTGATTTCTGTTTTGATTTGGTCGTTAACCCATTGATTAATTAGGAGAATGTTGTTAAGTCTCCATGTACTTGTGAGCCTTTTTGTTTTCTTTCTAAAATTTATTTCTAGTTTTATACCTTTGTGATCTGAGAAGTTGTTAGTTGGTAGGATTTCAATGTTTTCGAATTTACTGAGGTTCTTTTTGTGGCCTAGTATGTGGTCTATTCTGGAAAATGTTCCATGTGCACTTGAGAAGAATGTGTATCCTGTTGCTTTTGGGTGCAGAGTTCTGTAGATATCTGTTAAGTCCATCTGTTCTTGTGTGTTGTTCAGTGCCTCTGTTTCTTTACTTATCCTCTGCCTGGTTGATCTATCCTTTGGAGTGAGTGGTGTGTTAAAGTCTCCTAAAATAATTGCATGGCTGCCTATTTCCTCCTTCAATTCTGTTAGTATTTGTTTCACATGTGCTGGCGCTCCTGTGTTGGGTGCATATATATTTATAATGGTTATATCCTCTTGTTGGACTGACCCCTTTATCATTATGTAATGTCCGTCTTTATCTCTTCCTACTTTCGTTGTTTGAAGTCTATTTTGTCTGATACAAGTACTGCAACACCTGCTTTTTTCTCCTTGTTGTTTGCATGAAATATCTTTTTCCATCCCTTCACTTTTAGTCTGTGTATCTCTTTGGGTTTGAAGTGAGTCTCTTGTAAACAGCATATAGATGGGTCTTGCTTTTTTATCCATTCCATTACTCTGTGTCCTTTGATTGGTGCATTCAGTCCATTTACATTTAGGGTGATTATCAATAGATATGTACTTATTGCCATTGCTGGCTTTAGATTCGTGGTTAGCAAAGGTTCAAGGTTTTCTTCTTTACTATCTAACAATCTAACTTAACTTTCTTGTTAAGTTATTGTAAACACAGTCTGATGTTTCTTTATTTCTCTCCCTTCTTATTCTTCCTCCTCCATTCTTTATATACTAGGTGTTTTTTTCTTTGCCTTTAGTTAGTATTTGGATGGTCTGCTTTCTTTGCTATGACTTTATTTTCTCTGGTGACATCTTTTTAGCCTTCCATCTAGAGCAGTTCCTTTAAGATATCCTGTAGAGGTGGTTTGTAGGAGGCAAATTCCTTCAAATTTTGCTTCTCTGGAAATTGTTTAATCCCTCCCTCAAATTTAAATGATAATCGTGCTGGATACAATATTCTTGGTTCGAGGCCCTTCTGTTTCATTGCGTTAAATATATCATGCCATTCTCTTCTGGCCTGTAAGGTTTCTTTTGAGAAGTCTGATGATAGTCTGATGGGTTTTCCTCTGTAGGTGATCTTTTTTCTCTCTCTGGCTGCCTTTAATACTCTGTCCTTGTCTTTGATCTTTGCCATTTTAATTATTATGTGTTGTCTTTCCTGGGTCCCTTGTGTTGGGAGATCTGTGGGCTTCCATGTTCTGAGAAACTACTTCCTTCCCCAGCTTGGGGAAGTTTTCAGCAATTATTTCTTCAAAGACACTTTCTATCCCTTTTTCTCTCTCTTCTTCCTCTGGTATTTGTATAATGCGAATATTGTTCTGTTTGGATTGGTCACACAGTTCTGTTAATATTTTTTCATTCCTAGAGATTCTTTTATCTCTCTCTGCCTTACCTTCTCTGTATTCCTGTTCTCTGATTTCTATTCCATTAACAGTCTCTTGCATCTCATCCAGTCTGCTGTTAAGCCTGTTGATGGCTTGTCTGATTTCTGCATTGTCTTTCCTCACTTCCCTCACTTCCTCCCTCAGCTCTTGAACATTTCTCTGTAGATCCATCAGCATGGTTATGACTTTTATTCTGAATTCTTTTTCAGGAAGATTGTTTAAATCTATCCCATCAGGCCCTCTCTCTGGGGTTGTCTGGGTGATCCTTGTCTGGACCATATTCCCCTGTCTTTTCATGGTGAAAGAAGTGCAAGACCAACCTCAAGAGTGGGATTTCCTGAAGAGCCAAAGATCTCTCTGACAAAGAGTTTGAGAACAGGCATGGTGAATTTCTACTCATATTTCCTTGTCACGTAAAAAAAGAGGCAGAGGAAAGGGCTCTGTAGAGGTCAACTGAGTGTTAGCTCAGCAAGCTCAACAGGCCTCTCCTTTATTCCCCTGAGCTCTTGGCCCACTCGGCTTCTCTTTTGCTGCATATGTATTTTTAAAGCTCCCTAGATGATTATGATGTGTGACCAGATAAGGGAGCCACTGATAGAGATTTTAAAGGGAAATTAACTTCCATGGCTATAAAACTTTTCAAAGAAAAAGGTACATTTCCTTTTTATTACTATTAAAGCATCTTGAAAGCTAAATTATATTATATTATACTTATTACATGATAAACAACCACTAAGCCAGTTTCAAAAAAGACAAATTTCATACTCCAATTTATTCAGTAAGGAGACATTAAAAATAAAGAAAGTCTTTTTCTCCCCCTTCGTTACCTAAATTTTATGTTTAAACTTGATACATATTTTGTAATACTAAAGTTAAAGCTTTTTCTGTATTAGTGCTTTTAAAGATAATGATTATAAATGCAACTAAATTGAGAAAACAGGAAATAAATACTTTCACCTACTGGTCTCTAGCTCATTATCTCCTTTGTCATTAAAATGATAATGTTATGGAGGTTAATGTTTGGGTATAAATTGGAGATACAATTTTAACATTTTCCATTATCTTGAGAAAATCTGCATTATTGTATAATAAAAAAATCAATTCCAAATACATCTGTACATTTCTTAGAAAAATACATTTAAAAACAAGATTGGGAAAAGTTCTAAATACAGAGCAAAAATTCATTATTACTCTGAAGGTGAGTTGGCATTATGAGGAGGCTTTGATTCCTTTATCTTTTCCAGGATGTTCTTCCATCTCAGGGGAGAACATCAAATCTGGGAGAGAAAATGAATAGATCATACTCAAAATAATTTCCCAGTACCTCAAAGAGTTTATAGCTTAGTTACAAATATTTACATAATATGCAGTAACAGAAAGCCCTCAAATACAAGTTAGAATTCTGATTTAAAAGGTGAGTGAAGGACAAATGTACTCATTTTGCATTTTAAAATGTTCAAGGTTTAACGGTACTGTAAATCCTTGAAAAATAAAACATATTTAATGGAGATAATACAACTTTTACCAGGAAATTAATGTTACTTAGAGAATCCAGGATCATTAAATAGCTTAAAAACCAACCCTATAATGATCACAAACCTAAAATGTAGGGGACAGACAGAGGAAGGGGTTCGAATTAACATGAGGTGTGTGCCAGGATATCTTAAACATGTTATCCCATTTAATCACTGTAACAGCCCAATAAGCAAGGTATTATCATCCTCATTTTTATTTGCTTTTTTATCCACATGGAAATAAAATGTTGTATGACTCAACAGGGCCTTAAAAAAGCAGGATTATGGAAATATTTGGTAAGTAACAAACACTTTGTGATTTAGACTGAATACTGCAGAAGCCAGCCGGATCCAGCTTCAATCCCAACCATAGTGCACAATGTTATTAGTTAACATTTCTACATTTAAACTATTCCTTAGCATAGTTATGTAACAGATTAAAATCCCAAGAAATATACAAACCTTAGGAATTTAGTAAAATAAAGTCCTCTGATGTAAATATTAGATGAAAAATTCTTTGAATGACTAAAAACTATACTGAGTGAAAGAAAAAAGCAAACTATGTTAAGCCTAAGATTAAAAAAAATACTTTAAATTCATCAAAAGGAATCAAGCAACAGGATATCCAGTGAAGCAATTATGATGCAAAAAGGTCATTCACGAATGAAAATACACAGGAAAATTACATATTTTTTTGTTTTAGTTTTTACAAAAGGAAATGTTGGCAAAACTTCATTTCTAAGACTTCTGAGGCAGACAGGTTGTAATTAGATGATCAAGTTGCAGTGAAATGCCAGGATGTTTAACAAAATCAACAATAAATAGCCAAAGCCCATAAAATATTGGAGAGATTCAAGGGTGAAACTGTGGAACATCTGCCAAGAAAATACAGTACCAATGCTAAGTAATTCCTTAAGCAGTGTGCTAAAGGACCAGCAGTTTGATAGCATTCTTCTTCGAGTGTTCCAAAGGGGTCTAGGCACTAGAGATAAGTACATCTCATTTCGCACTGGGCACACTAAAGGTAGGATTACTAAAGAGCTCATTAGACAATGAAGGGTTGAGAATCTGTGCAGGAAGAGGAGGAGGTAAGGATAACTCACTGGAACGTGTGTCTGAACAAAGTCTACATAGATACTTTGATTAGAAGGAGACTAAGAGACTGAAGAGCAAAGACTCTATATTTGATGGGTTCCAAGAGAAGAAATACCTCCTAAATATGAACATGGGCCAGGGAAGTCCCTCATTGAGGACTCTGAGACTCCAGCTCTCCAGAACACTCCCTACTTTTCTTGGCATTCTGTTTCACCACTTTATTGTCACTCTTTTTGTGCTATTTTATTTTAAATACATCTTTGTTATCAGAATATTATAAACTACATGCATTAAAAATTTTTAAATCACTACAGACGATTCATGATATTATTATAATATCTTTTCTATAATACCTTCGCTAAGATCCATGCCTGGCCTGTAAGACAAAAAAAGCCAAGATAATCCAACCAGAAGGGCCACCACCAGATTCACGACAATCCATGGCTGGAGGACCTGCTGCTCCATTCCTGCTGCCCTAAAAGTACAGAAATACTCGTGAGAAATGTCTTCATTTTGGTTCATATATCTAAATATCTATTTTATGAACTTAAAAAAATAACAGTCCTCACTTAGAGGAATAACAAGTAACACATGAAATAAAAGATAATTTCCCTATAAAATCCATCATATATATATATATGTATGTATATATATATACACATACCATGAGAAGAAAGGTTCAAAGGTTATTAAACTCTAAACAAATCTGCTTTGTATATTAATGTAAATGGAAATTCAGTGTTGACATATTTTTTTTCAAAGTTTCCCTTCCAACTACTATGGTGCTACTCTTCAATGAAATATCTTTTCTTTCCCCATTTACCTCATGCCCCTAACCACTTTCAAAAAAGACTGCCCCTCTGAGTTGTGTGACCTGGACTCTCAGCTCTGCTGTCAGTTTCATGGCTGGCCACTGATCTGCAGAGGGTGCCTCTCCCCAGTCTGCTGTCTTCTAGCATTGCTTGGCATTGCTTGGCTCTGACTCTATCCCAACCCATCACTACGCTGACGGGGGGTGAGGCGAAGGGCTCCTCCAGTTCATCACGTAATCACTCATTTTAAAACCACAACATAAGAGATGTAAAACATTTGTAAAAAGAAAACATTTTATGAAAAAAGCAGGTATATATAACAATGATTACCCATTAACACATTTCAATGGAATTGAAATTTTCTTGCCATGATTTTGGAAACAAAAATGAGACCTTTATTATTATTTATAGATCAAAACATGTAAAGGAGTAGAATGATAAGAACAATACCATCATTCCCATTGTTGCTGTTATTAACTATCAACAATTGCTAATATGATTGTGATTTCTTACCAGAGGCTACCATTAACAGAAGGAGGTGTGTAAAGGCGGATTCTGTCACTTGTCATTTGCTGACTCAGAGATAGTGTAAGAGCAGTAAAGTACACTGAGAAAAAGACAAATGAAATTACTAATAAGGTTTTTTTTTTTTGCCTGAGGAGAAACAGACAAATTTATATACCCTTGATAGGGGTGTAGACTCTGAAACACTCCTATGCAACTTAGCACAACTTATCAGAAGCTGTAAAAATATATATGCCCATTCATCAATCAAGTCCATTTTGAGTATATTATGCTAAGAAAATGAGCTTGGAAAAGCACAAAGATATGACAGAGGTGTTCACTACTCAGTAGGGGAAAACAAAAACAAACTTAATGTGTAACAGTGGTGGTCCATTGTGGTAAATCCATACGAATAGAATAATATATAGCCCAATATGTGATACATAACATAAATTCAAATAATAAAATATTTGTTGACAGGATAATTTTTTGCAATGACAAACAAGTTGCAAAACAAAATTGTTATAGTGTGGCAAAATACTGTGTATGTGTAAAGCTGAAAGAGTAAAAATAATGTTAACAGTGATTATCACTGGTGAAATTAAAGGAAAATTTTATATTTCCTGTGATGTTTTTTCCCTGTGAGTTTTCCAAGTTTTCTGACTTGTGTCAGAACTACCTATTTGGACAATTTTAAAACATTTTATCTTGAAAAATTTTAAACAAACTTAATAATGTATTTTTAACAGCCCTGTTTATATTGAATTTATAGATTAAGAAAAAAAAATTCTGTACTTTGGGGAATGATGAGCTAAAGGAAATTCATTAGATCAATTTCAATAGGCTGGAGAGCCTTATACCATTTTTTAAGACTATAATAGATACAGAAGGGTCTTTGGGATGCCCACTATTTCATCATTAGAACTGACAAAAACCTAAAATGTTTTTTATTAAATGATTTACTCAAGATCCTAAAACTAGTCTTATTAATGTTCTCTTAACTTAGAATAAAATGTATTCCTAATTATCAAAAAGATATAAAATAGTATTTGTTACTGAAACACCATACCAGCTGCATCTGTTTAATGTCAAGTAGAAAATACAAATACTAAACATTAATATAGAACAAACTAAACTTGTAAAAGTTATTTACAGCAATCTCTACTGAAAAGTAATCAATCAAAATTATGGCTACTATGTTTTTTTAATTTATAAAATTCACTTATCAAATTAAACTATTTACTTACAGAAAGATGCTAAAGCTGTTGGATCCAGGGCAAGAAAATTTCGAATTGCTACTGATGTTTTAGCAAAGTCAATCCTAGAAAATACAAAGCTTCTTGTCACAGTGCAGTTATAAACCTCTTATAAAACTGTACTCTCTTGAGTATACTTTTTTCTTCTCTGTTCTAATGCTACCACATGTAATGTGTATTACTAAACTTTACATTTATACTTAACACAAATGAAAGAATATCTTACAAAGGCCACATAAAACATTTAAATAGAAGGCTTTTTAGTCAACATTCCTTTAAAGCTAAGACATTGAGAAGAAACAAATTAATCTGCAAAACTTATCCACAAAATTTCATTAGATTCTACCTCTTTTATTACCCATATCAGTAGGGTGTAAGTTATTTTACTTAATGAGTTGTATTCCCAAAAAGACATGTTGAACTTCAACCCCTGGGATTGTGAACATGACCGCATTTGGAAACAGGGTCTTTGCAGATGTAATCAAGTTAAGATGAGGTCATTAGAATGGGCCCTAATCCAGTACGACTGGTGTCCTTAGAGGAGAAGAGAGACAGACAGAGACACACAGGGAAGACTGCCATGGGACACGAGGCGGCACTAGAGCGACACACGTACCAACCGAGGGGCACAAGGCCTGCCAGCAACCACTGGAGAGGCACGGGGCAGACTCCACTGGCAGGTGGGGAGAGGCACGGAGCAGACACCACTGGCAGGTGGGGAGAGGCACGGGGCAGACTCCACTGGCAGGTGGGGAGAGGCACGGGGCAGACTCCACTGGCAGGAGGGGAGAGGCACGGGGCAGACACCACTGGCAGGAG
>JAQQAC010014031.1:0-13167 GCA_029783875.1 Phataginus tricuspis | reverse complement strand
CAGTGTGGGACGGCGGCGATGGAGTGCACGCGGCAGTATGTTGGCGAGGTGCTGGACTTCATGGCAGACATGCACACACTCACCAAACTGAAGGTAAGAGGCTTGGGTCCACTCATCTCTTAGGTTCAAAACACAGAGACATTTCCAGAGAATTGAGCAGACCGTTGGGATTTACTGTTACCTGGGGAGGCAGCCGTGGCCCTCTCTGAGGCCTTCTGATGGTATCTAAGCCCGGTCATTTCCAAGTCAGCTCCCTGGGCACTAGAACTTGCCCTGGCTCCTGACTGCTGAATCGGGTTGCTCATATTTGAACAACTTTGATGTATAAGGAAGAGAAAACACTGTCCCCTAAACGTTTTAGCTTGTTTGATACCCACTTTCAAAATACAGTGAAAAGTAATAAGAAGGCTCCGTGGTGATCAAAAGGTCGGGTACTACAGATCTAATCAAGTCCTCTGATTTGCCCTGTAAGGGAAACAGATCAGAAAAGTCAAGTGGCAAGCGGCTTGTCTGAGGCCATGTGACTAAGCAGGACAGAACTGGATTTAGAACGTAGGTCTCGACTCCCAGCTCAGTGCTCTTCCCACTAGCCACACTGAGAAAAGAAAGATTTTTAAATTATTCAACAAATAGGTATTGAGCAGCTCTGATGTGCCTAGCACTATTCTAGGCAGTGAGGGATGTGACAATGAGCAAAAAGACACTGTCGCTGTCCCCGTTCAGTGTATAGTCTGGTAGTGGAGGTCAAGTTTAAAGAAAATTTCATACAAACTAAAGTAAAATTATGACTCTCACAATTGCTGGGAAATGGGTGGACAGAGGCATGAGAGCTTCTAGTGTGATATGACCTAGCCAGAGAGGTCAGGGAAGGCTTCCTGGGAAAGTGATATTTGAGCTGAAATGTGAACAATGAATAGCAGTTAGTTAGGTGAAGAGAGGCAGGAACGGAATTTTGGGCAGAGAGGACAGCACAGCGAAGGCCAGAAATGGGAGGAAACCAGTGTAGTTGGTCTGGAGGGGTAAGATGCAGAGTTCTGCAGTGGCTCCATCGTTCCCGGCTTTTTAGGCCATGCTGAAGAGTTTGTTTCCTCTCCATCCTAAGAACAATGGGAAACCATGGAAGAAGTTTAAATGGGTTGAATGCTTAAGAGTGGTGATAGAAGGTATAACAAATGACAACCTGGTCTTCTAAAATAGTGACCTGGAATGTCTCCAGATACTCTGCCAAAATAAAAAAAGGGCCATTTCGCTTTGTAGAGCCACATGAAGACATGTTCCCAGCCTCTGCATGAAGATACCTTTGGTGGACATCTCAAAGTCGGTCTGGCTCAGATTGCAGCCGTGGAAATCTCACGGGGCAACCACAGAGATAACAAAGCTGTGATTCGCTATCTACCGTGGCTCTATCATCCCCCTTCCGCAATGCAACAAGGGTAAGACCCTTATTATTTCAGCAATGAGAGTAAATAAGGCAGGAAATGGCCCTGCCTCTCCTGGCGCTCAATAAGTGTTTTGAATGAATGTACTGAAGATTGATGGGAGTGGAGTATGATTGGCTGAGAATATGGAATCAGACTCTTTACTTACTTGTTGACCTGGCAGCAGTTGTGAACACGAGCACTTCATGACACGCTGCCAGTAACATAAATTTGCCCTTATACAAAAATCTCAATCATCCTGATGGATGATGAAAACTTGGAGCTTAGAATGGCAATCTAACTCTTAATTTCAACTGGTTAAAAAAATCGATAGGTATTTACTAAGCATTTACATAGCCTCTTCCTTCAAGGAATTTACTGGATTGCAGCTGGAACAAAACCCCTACCAAAGCAGAGATGAAGTAGAGCGCAAGGAGGTGCAAGTCCCGGATCCTGCCTGTAGGTGGGGCTGAGCGGGGAGAAGTATTCACGGTCTGGCTTATTTGGGAACTCAGAGCTGGCTCAAGCCAGCCATTTGCGCGGTTGGCTTCCCGGCTAGAGAAAGGAGTTGGGGCGGAGGGTGAGAAGGGCGGGAGGAGAGAACAATGGAAGAGCAGGAAAATGTGTGGCTGTATGTTCCATCTCCTCCTCTCGTTCTTCCCCTCTAGTGGGAATGTCAAGCTTTCTAATGAGAAGAAAAGAAGTGTTTAGGAAGAGAAGCTAGTCGGGAAGTCAGCTGGGTTTGTGGAAGAGTGATACTTAATCTTGTGTCCCCAAAGGCTGCTCTGCTCAAGAAGCTAAGATCTGGGATTAGAATGGGAAACAAGAAAAACAGACACATCATTGTTTGGCACTCTGTCACCTCAGTGTTTTATTGTACTGTTGCCTACAAGACTACGCTTTTAATCCCCTCCATCAATTAGCATTTGGTGAGCACCCAGTGAAACAGAAAACAGAAAATCATCTTGAACTCCCTTCCTCTCCCATATAGGCCTAAAGAGTTCATTGAGTGTGTCTCCCACATCCGACTGCTGTCCTGGCTGCTTCTGGGCTCCCTCACTCATAACGCAGTGTGTCCAAATGCCTCCTTTCCATGCCTGCCCATACCTCTGGATGCAGGTTCTCATATTGCAGACCATCTTATTGTTATTCTGATTGGATTTCCAGAGCAATCAAAGGTAAGTGATTTCTGCAAGATTAAGGCCATATGCACTGAAATTGCTAATGGAAACCCTTATCAGCCAATTATGTTTCTTCTGAGAAGAAAATGCATCTTATCACTTTGCCCTCCTGTGGATGTCAGGAAAGCAACTTTTTGCTAATGCCTTACTTAAAGCTGTTTAAATTCCTCCACTATCTTTTCTTCCCCTAAATTGTTTTTTGATTTATTTTAATGAAGATAAATTATGGAGGCCAGCAAGAGTTAGCTTCCTAGGCATTTCTGTCTCAAAATAATGAAGAGAAATAAAAGGCTAGAAATAAAATAATAATTCTATGATAGGTTTTTAGAACCAAATATGAAGATAAGGAAAATATACATGCTGTCAAATGCTTCATGCACTATCTTTTTCACTCAGTTTCTCTAGAGCTATATGAAGATACAAAATTAAAATAAGAAAGTCGTTTGGGAACTCACTGAAGTTCGGGTTGGAATCACCTACACAGAGAAACTTTGTAAATTGTAGAGACAGATGATGTGCTTAAGGGAGTAAGTAAACCCCAGGCAGGCATCAATCATGGGCCAGTACAAGCAAGCTAGATACACTGGTACTCCTCAGCTAAGAGAAGCCAAGGGCCCGTCAGAGAGTTTAGGCAAGTTCTGGGAAGTCACAGTGGGTTTGGGAACAGCTTGGATTTAGGCCAGGGCAAGCTGACTTGGCAATAAAGTAGATCACCCATCCAAATGACCTGAATGGTATTTGCGAAAGAAATTAGGCAGTCAGTTCCTAATATTTCAACCCAGATCTGTGTTTGAGCTAACAACGCTACCTTCTAATTCGTGACCTTGAAAAAGTTACTTACCTTCTCTGAGCTCCAGCTTTTCATCTGTAAAATAGATGAGGGGGTGGTCTGAGAATTACAGAGGTGACCTTTGAAAAGCCTTTAGCTCCTGTCGGGGACATTGCAGGTGCTCACTCAACTAACAACTAATAGAAATACCATCTTTGCTGCTTCTGTTACTACTCGTGCTACTACTGGTATAATTATTAAGTGCTGGACAGTGTGTTCGTCTGATCTTCTCATTTACTCCTACCTACAAGTCTTTCAGGAGGGTATTATTATCCCCATGTTAATAGTTGAGGAGATACCTTAAAACAATAGAATGATTTTTCCTCCTAATCTAGGTTAGGGATGAGAATGTCAGTTCCAGCAACAGGCAAGGGGTGGGTAGATTTATTCTGCAAACTAAGGTGCCTTCTCTTTGAAAAGACGTTTTGTTCTCTGAGCAGACTCCCACTGAATGAGCAAGAGCAGATTGTTTTAAGGTGACAAATCTTGACTTTGTAACTCAGAGAGAACTCCTTCAGCCTTGAACCCCATGAATTAGATGTGCTTGGGCTGCACTCCCTGGAAGGCTGCAGACATGCAGGGAGCGGCCCTGTGGAGCACACAGCCCCCTGGAATGTAACAGCCCCCATTTGCTTCTTTTCAGACCTCTGTGCTGCACATGTGTTCCCTCTTCCATGCATTCATCTTTGCTCAGCTCTGGACCGTATACTGCGAACAGAGTGCCGTAGCCACAAGTGTCCAAAGTCAGAATGAATTCAGCTTCACAGCGATCCTGACAGCGCTTGAGTTTTGGAGTAGGGTGACACCCAGCATCCTTCAGCTGATGGCCCATAACAAGGTGGTGAGTTCACGAATAGGTTTCCCTTCTTGGATAGAATCTCAAGATGTGTACACCATCCCCAGTCTTCACATGACCTGTTTATTAAAGAGCTCAGTTGTAATATTATATACATGGATTGGTGAGTTTTTGTTATAAACTGGATGTTCTACTTGTGTAAAAATTTTGATGAGAAGGCAGACAGGTCAAGTAAATTCAGTAAAAACAGGTCCTGTTTTCTCTGCCAAGTGGCAAAGGAAATTTATTTGAAACTTCTATTTTTGAGGGTTGTTTTGTGCTGTAAAGTCAGAGTTAAGAGGGAGATTCGTATTATTTTTGGAATCCAAGGTCATTTGGAAAAACCCTAGCCAGTTGGGTCACCGTTTTTGTGTTATTTAAGCGCAGCCTGACCGCACACCTTCATTCCACTCAGGGCTCAAAACCTGAAAAGAGCTTCCCCCTTTTGAGTTGCCCGATGAGGATGTAAGCTCCTCGGCCTTCAAATCCAGTTCTATTTTAAGGTAGATGGCCAGCCAAGAGAGGGACTGCTCTAAACCTCATCGGGAAGTATCTGGTGTGTGATCAGCGTGAGGCCATTTCCTTGAATACGCTTGGCTTAGTCCTCTGGGGTCAGGACGGGAGGGTGGACGGGAGGAATTTACAAGGGGGTCCTTGAGTTCAGTTGGCTTCTTTGGGGCAGGTTCTCAGCTGGGAAAGCGACAGCCCGTGTCTTGTTTCTGGGGGTTTCCTTAGTCGAATTTCTGTCTCTGAGCGTCAGGAGACTTGGAAGGACACCATAGTGGTCATTCCAGTGTGTCTAGAAACCCAGCAGTGCACTGACTCCAATAGGCTTTCTGGAAGTGATTTTTGATTGGTTGAATACTGTAAGGGTCATTTTCATTTAACTCTAATTGGAAAAGAAATTATGTTTTGCCTGTAGTGAGGCACTTTCTTTTCTTTACAGAAGCAGATGTAAGGTCATTCTGTATGGAAAGAAGTGTTTTAGTTCAATTTAAAGGAAAGTTATGTGAGAATTTTAGGGTGCACAGCAGTTCTGACTGCTGTGGCAATAATGACATTTATTGGGACAGAGATTCTGGAACCGAAGAACTTGGAAATCAAGCATTCTATTTTGTTACTTTACAGGTGATAAAACTAAGACCTTAAATGAGAGATTCACAGTTTCCTTCTACTGTCATTAGTTTTTTAATACCACTAATACCTCTCTTCCAAATCTCTTGATGAATGAATTTGTTACAAATCAATTTTGCACAAATAATGTTACAAGTGGATTTGAATTAATTTTATTCATAAAATTTTATTAAACCTTATAAAACAACCTGGTAAAATTCCTCTGGAGTATTTAAAATCCAGTGTTAGGAATTTCTGATGAGAGGGTTATCATCTGTACTGTATTTTTGAACTGTCGTAAAGGCGGCCACCTTGTTCTATAGAGAACAAAGCCTCAAAGACAGATGTGCAATAAATTAAACAGCCACTCTAGGGGAGAAAGGAAGAAGATGGAGAAAAGGGCTTAAACCTAAGAGTTCTGTAGTTGGATATGAAGGAAGTCGAAGCCACTTATCTGTCCTCTGGTGTGAATCATGGTGTACTACATAATTAGCAAGAGCAATACCTGAATTCCGTTGGCAGCCCTGAGTTAGATGAGGAAACTTATATATAACTTCTTTTACATGAAATTTATTTGAGGAAGGCATGACAGTCACAAAACCTCTGGAACTTTTAAAATTCATTTCCTGGTCATTGAGTAGAAAGGCCTCCTGGGCACAGGACATGGGTCTTTTGTGGCTGTAGACTTGTTTGCCAGGTTTGCATTATCATGGAGAGTGGAAATTGATTTTCATGTTTGTTGTTTCAGATGGTAGAAATGGTGTGTCTCCATGTGATTAGTTTAATGGAGGCATTGCAAGAATGCAATTCAACAATTTTTGTCAAGGTAGGAAAACCTTATGATTTTATAGACCATTTCTTGCTGCTAAAAACAAATGTCATTGTATTTTGAATGTGCCGTACGAAAAAGGAAAATAAAACTGACTTAATTTTAACGTTCAAAGTTGTGGCTGGAGGATTCAGGCTCATATAACAACCCTTCACCAAATGGTTATTGTGTTATTTTTGCTCTTGCTCCACCACTGTGACCAGCTCTAGCTGCATTAAATATGCTGGACCGTGACTGCATGAAACAAGTAATTTAAATATTACTGGGGAACATCAATCTGACAATGACCCTGTAGAATATAAATTGGATGGTGGTGCCTCACTTTACATGATATCCAGAAAACCAAGGAAAATAGTCTGTCATTGATTTGGTAGCAAATACTTTCCTCTAAGATAAGTGAATTTAGTTTCTAATATTACTGTGTATTCTAAACCATTGTACAGTGTATGAAAGTAATTGAAGCATTGTTCTCTATCTCTAAGAAAACTTCTCATGTGATATAAAAAAAAAGAGTGAAGGAGAACTTGGTTTCTCACTCACTTTATCTTATTTTCCCTCTTCTTCCTTTCCTTCCTGTCCTTCCACCTGCTTGTCTTACTGATTCTTTTTTCGGCCTCTTCTTGTACCATTTCCTTCTTTACCTCTCACTTCTGGGCCCCATCATCTCAGCCACCGTCACCACCACAGAGCACATCTATCCGGAGCCTTAAGGCTTGCTCTTTCATTCTTTGTGGCCTCTCTTCTTCAGTAAAGGATACTCGTCAAGTTAACTCACACAACGCTGGAGAGAAGCAACCTATTTTCAGGGAGAGCTTCACTGTTACCAGAAAGCTGCAAGGTAGTTGGTTTAGGAGTGGGATAGATATAGCTCATTTAGCTTGATAGCAGCAGCAGAAGTCAGCACCGGGAGAGAAACTACATGACTGACACTTGGGTGACTGTACCAATTTTATTTTTTATGGCTTTATTGAAGTGTCATTTATATACAGGAAACTATACACATTTAAAATGCAGAATTTGTTAAGTCTTCGCATATGTTACACCCGTGAAATCATCTCCACTGTCAAGATAATGAATATATCCCTCACCCCCCCTAAAATGTTCTCATACCCATTAGGTTAGTTTGCATTTTCTAGAGTTTTATATAAATGGATTCCTACAGTACTTAATGCTTTTTTTGGCCTTCTTTCACTCAGAATAATTATTGGGATCAATCCATGTTGTTGCATGTATCAATATATCATTTCTTTTTATTCCTTACTAGTATTCCATTATACGACTATACCACATTTTGTTTAATCATTAGATGTGAATGGACATCTGGGCTGTTTCCAGTTTCCAGCTATTACAAATAAGATTTCTATGAATATTCACATAAAAGTCTTTGTGTATGCTGGATAAATACCTAAAAGTGGAATGGCTAGGCCATATGATACGTTTATAACTTTTCAAGAAATTGGCAGACTGTTTTCCGAAGTGATTGTGACTTGTTACATTTACACCAGCAGCATATGACCATAATAGTTCCTACAATCTTTGTCAGTACTTAGTGTAGTCAATCTTTAATTTTAGTCATTCTAAGAACGAAGTACTGGTATTTCATTGTGGTTTTAAATTGCATTTCCCTGTTGACAGATGATGTTAAACATCTTTTCTTGTGCTTTCTTGCTATCCATATATATGCTTAGTGAAGTGTCTGTTAAAATTATTTGCCCATTTTTATCAGGCTGGGTTTATTTTTTCTTAGTATTTAATTTTGAGATACAAGTCCTTTACCAGATTTGTGATTTGTAAAGATTTTCTCTGTGGTTTGTTGTTTCATTGTCTTAACAGTGTCTTGTGAAGCACAGGTCTTAATTTTGATGAAGTACCTTTTATCATTTTTCTTTAATCGATCATGCTTTTGATGCTGTATTTAAAAGAAATGTTTGCCTAACCCAAGGTCACAAAGAATTTTCTTTCTATTTTCTTGTAGGTGTTATCTGTGTTTTCTTCTAGGTGTTAGTTTATACCTACAATCCATTTTGAGTTCTTTTGCATTTGTGTATGGTATAGATTGAGATTTTTTTTTATGCATTTATTCTGGGATCATTTGTTAAAAATACTATCTTTTCCCCAAGTACCAAATGATTTAACTCAATTGTGGAGTATAACAACAAAGAAAAACTGAAGGAACTAAACAGCAGCAGACTCCCAGAAGGGACTAGCAGTTACCAAAGGGAAAAGGTTGGGGAGGGTGGGTGGGGAGGGAGGGAGAAGGGAATTAAGGGGCATTATAATTAACACACACAATATAGGTAGGTCATGGGGAAGGCAGTGTAGCACGGAGAAGACAAGTAATGACTCTATAGCATCTTACTACACTGATGGACAGTTATTCCAATGGGCTGGGAGGGGCTTGATAATATAGGTGAATGTTGAAACCACAGTGTTGCTCATGTGAAACCTTCCTAAGATTGTATATCAATGATACCTTAAAAAAAATACTGTCTTTTCTCCATTGAATTGCCTTTGCACTTTTGTAAAAAATCAGTTAACTATATCTATATGGTTCTATTTCTAGATACTCAATTCGGTTCCATTGATCTGTCTGTCTTTATACAACACTGTCTAGATTAGTTTAGATTTATAAGATACCTTAAAATCAGGTAGTGTTAGTCCTCTAAATTTCTACATCTTTTCAAAGTTGTTTTGGCTATTATTCTAGGTCCTTTGTACTTTCAGATAAATTTTAAAATCAGTTTGTCAGTTACTACAAAAAGCTTGGTGGGAATTGTTTGAGATTGTATTGAATCTATAGGTCAGTTTGAGGAGAACGGAGATCTTAACAATATTGAATCCTCAAATCCATGAACAAAATCTCTCTCTCTTTATTTCTCCTTGTTAACTTTTCTCAATGTTTTATAGTTTTCCATATACAGACCAAAATTTTTGTCAGATTTATCCTAAGTTTATCATGATTTTATGGTATTATAAATGTTTTTTTATACTTAGATCTGTTCATTGCTAATATTTATAATATAGTTGATTTCATATTGATCTTATATCCTACAACCTGTTAAACTCATTTACTAGTTCTAGTATCTTTTTGTGGATTTCATCAGATTTTCTATGTAGACAGTTACGTTGTGTGCAAATAAAATGGAGTTTTATTTCTTCCTTTCTAATCTTTATACCTTTTATTTCTTTTTCTTATCTCATTTCTCTGGCTAAGTCCTCTAGTACAAGTTGAATAGAAGTTGTGAGAATGGGAAATTGCCTTGTTCCTGATCTTAGGAAGAAAGCATTCAGTTTTCCCTTATTAAATGTAAATATTAGCTGTGAGTTTTTTTAATAGATGCCCTTTGTCAGATTGAGTAAGGTTCTATTTCTAATCTGCTAAGAACTTTTTTTTAGGAATAGATGTAGGATTTGTCAAATGCTTTTTCTACATTTATTGAGACGGTCATTGGACTTTCTTTTTTTGACTGTTAATAAGGTGAATTTTATGGATTGATTTTTGAATGTTAAGCCAACCTTGTATTCTGGGACAAACCACACTTAGTCTTGATGTATTATCCTTTTTATATGTTAATGAATTCTATTTGCTAACATTTTTAAATAATTTTTTTTACATCAATGTTCCTAAAGGATATTGGACTGTGATTTTCTTTTCCTGTAATAACTATTTTTGGTTTTGGTATCAGGATAATGATGGCCTCACAGCATGAACTGGGGAGTATTCCTTCCTTTTCTGTTTTTTGATGAAATTTGTGTAGATTTGGTATTATTTTTTCCTGAAGTATTTGATAGAATTCATCAATGAGCTGCTTGAGCTTAGAATTTTCTTTGCAGGAGGGTTTTAAATTATGTATTCAATTTCTTCAATACTAATAGGACTGTTTAAATTGTCTGTGTTTTCTTGAGTGATCTCTGGTTTTAATGTATGTCTTTCAAATAATTTATCCATTTCATCAAAGTAGTCATGACTGGCTTGAAGTTGTTCACAGTATTTCCATTTTTTAAAATATATCTGTAACATCAGTAGTTATGCTACCTCTTTAATGCCAGCTATTGGTGAGTTGTGATTTCTGGTGGGTTTTTTTTCTAATCAGTCTGGATAGAGGTTTATCAATTTTAGTGAGCTTTTGATTGAAAGGAAAAACAATAATCACCATCTTTTGGGTTGTTTTCATTGATTTTCTCTTGTTTTTCTGTTTAGTTGATTTCAGTTTGATTTTTTTCCTCTGATTACTTTAGATTTTATTTACTCTTTTTCTGGTTTCTTAAGGTGGAAGTGGAGCTCATGTCTAATATGAGTGATTAGTGCTATAAATTTCCCTCTAAGTACAGGTTTAATTGCATCCACAATTTGGTAAATTGTATTCTCGTTTTCATTCAATTCAAATGCTTTCTAACTTACCTTTTGCTTTCTTTTGGACTCATCGGTTATTTAGAAACTGTTATTTAGTTTCCAAATATTTGGGAATTTTCTGGAGATTTTTCTGCTATGGATTTTCAATTCTACTGAGGTCAGAGGATGTACTTGTGTAATTTGAATCATTTTAATTTATTGAGAGTTGTTTTATGGCCCAGAGTATTGCCTATCTTGGTAAATGCTCTTTGTTCACTAGAAAAGAATGTGTTTTCTGCTGTTTTGGGGTATAGTTTCCTGTCAGTTGGCTCAAGCTTATTGATAGTGTTGACCAAATCTTCCATGTCCTTCCTTCTTTCTATCTGCTTATTCTATCAATTATTGAAAAAGGGGAATTGAATTATCTATAATTATAGTTTTGTTTATTTATCTTTTCAGGTTTACCAGGTTTTGCTTAATGTAATGAAGCTCTGTTATTAGGTGCATATATGTTTAGAATTATTATGTCTTCTTAATGAATTGAAATTATGAAATGATGCTATTCATCCTCAGTAATATTATTTTCTTTGAAAACTCCTTTGAAATTAGTAAAGGCATGCCAGGTTTTTTTGACTAGTGTTAGGATGGTATATATTTTTCTATCCTTTTAGCCTATTTGTGTCTTTATATATAAAGTATATTTCTTATAGGCAGCATTAACTGGGTTGTTGCTTTTTAAAAAAAAAATACAATCTGCCAGTCCTTCCTTTTAATTGGAGTTTTTAAACCATTTTTATTATTATTTTATTATTAAGCCATTTTCATTTAATGTGTTTTGTTTTATTGTCGGGCCTAAATCTGTCATCATGCTGTTTATTTTCTGTATTTCCTTTTGGTTCTTCGTCTGTTGTTGCCTCTTTTTTCTGCCTTCTTTTGGATTGAGGTTTTGATGATTAGATTTTAGCTATAATTTCCTCCTCTTTTTTTAGTTTCTCACAATGGAAGCTTAAGGTAGCCTTTAATTAATTTGAGAGGCTTCCTTTCAATCATAAATGTTTAGCACTCTAAATTTCTTCCTTTAGCTGCATTCTTACAAATTTTGATATGTTCTGATGTCCATTCAGTTCAAAATACTTTCTGATTTCCCTTTTGGTTTCTTCTTTGTCCCATGGGCTATTTAGAAGTGTGTTTTTTAGTCATCTCGTTAGTTATATGTCTTAGTTGTTGTTTTAGTGGTTAGAGTTAATAGTATACATTTTTAACTGACCACAGTCTACCTTCAAGTAATACTAAACCACTTCATATAGTAAGAATGTACAGTCGTGTACCTCCATTTCCAGTCTCCTGGCTTTGTGCTGTTATTGTCATCCACTTTACTGCTACATAGGTTATAAACCAAACCATATGTTGCTATTATTATTTTTGCTCTTAACAATTATCTCTTAAAGAGATTTAAATAAAAAATACATATACTTATACTTGCTATTATTGCCATATTTATATTTCCCATTTTCAGTGTTCTTCATTCCTTTGTATTGACCTAAACTTCTATCTTCCTTCTTCCCAAAGGACTTCCTTTTTATTTCCTCTGCAGGTCTGCTAGTGATTAATTCCTTCAGATTTTGTATGTGTATTTACTTTGCCTCCATTTTTGAAAGATACTTTTATTGGCTACTGAGTTCTAGGTTCAAAATTTTTTTCGGTACCATAGAGATGTTGTTTCTACACTATCTTCTTGCTTCCATTGTTTCTGACAAGAAATCTGTATCCATAGCTAATGTGTCCTTTTTCTCTAGCTGCTTTTAAGATTTTCTCTTTGCCATTATTCCTAAGCAATTTACTGTGATTGCCTTTGATGAGATGTGTAGGTGTAGTTTTCTCCATGTTTTTGGTGCTTTGTTTTATTGAGCTTCATGTGTCTGTGGATTTATAGTTTTCATTATATTTGGGGAAGTATCAGCTATTGCTTCCTCACATATTTTCTTCTATGACTACTCAATGTACACCTTTCCTCTACCTTCTTGACCATATTGAACATAGTTAAAATAACCATTTTCATGTCCTTCTCTATTAATTCTATCTGTATCATTTTGGGATCTTTTCCAATTGACTGAGCTCTCTTTTCATTATAGGCCATATTTTCCTGCTGCTTTGCATGCTTGGTAATTTTTTATTGAATTGTCAACATTTTGAATTTTACTTTCTTAGGTGCTGGATATTTAATATTTCCATAAATATTCTTGACCTGTATTCTGTGACATAGTTAAATTTCTTAGAAGCAGTTTTATCTTTTGGAGACTTCCTTTTAAGTTTGTTAGATGGGATCAGAGCAGCATTTTGTCTAGAGCTAATGTTTCTTCACTACTAAGGTAATAAATAGCCTTTTGAGTATTTTACTTTGTGTACTGTGAATTATAAGATTTTTCCACTCTAGTTTGTAGGAACACAGACTATTGCTGACCCTCTGTGAGCACCACTCTAATTTTTATGGGTTGTTTTTTCTTCAGCCTTGGGTAGTTTTCTCACTTGTGTATCCTGGTCAGTATTTAGCTGAAGATTCAAGGTGAACCCTTTACAGATCTCCAGAGTTCTCTCCATCTACACACACACACACACACACACACACACA
>JAQQAC010014030.1:0-13167 GCA_029783875.1 Phataginus tricuspis | reverse complement strand
CAGTGTGGGACGGCGGCGATGGAGTGCACGCGGCAGTATGTTGGCGAAGTGCTGGACTTCATGGCAGACATGCACACACTCACCAAACTGAAGGTAAGAGGCTTGGGTCCACTCATCTCTTAGGTTCAAAACACAGAGACATTTCCAGAGAATTGAGCAGACCGTTGGGATTTACTGTTACCTGGGGAGGCAGCCGTGGCCCTCTCTGAGGCCTTCTGATGGTATCTAAGCCCGGTCATTTCCAAGTCAGCTCCCTGGGCACTAGAACTTGCCCTGGCTCCTGACTGCTGAATCGGGTTGCTCATATTTGAACAACTTTGATGTATAAGGAAGAGAAAACACTGTCCCCTAAACGTTTTAGCTTGTTTGATACCCACTTTCAAAATACAGTGAAAAGTAATAAGAAGGCTCCGTGGTGATCAAAAGGTCGGGTACTACAGATCTAATCAAGTCCTCTGATTTGCCCTGTAAGGGAAACAGATCAGAAAAGTCAAGTGGCAAGCGGCTTGTCTGAGGCCATGTGACTAAGCAGGACAGAACTGGATTTAGAACGTAGGTCTCGACTCCCAGCTCAGTGCTCTTCCCACTAGCCACACTGAGAAAAGAAAGATTTTTAAATTATTCAACAAATAGGTATTGAGCAGCTCTGATGTGCCTAGCACTATTCTAGGCAGTGAGGGATGTGACAATGAGCAAAAAGACACTGTCGCTGTCCCCGTTCAGTGTATAGTCTGGTAGTGGAGGTCAAGTTTAAAGAAAATTTCATACAAACTAAAGTAAAATTATGACTCTCACAATTGCTGGGAAATGGGTGGACAGAGGCATGAGAGCTTCTAGTGTGATATGACCTAGCCGGAGAGGTCAGGGAAGGCTTCCTGGGAAAGTGATATTTGAGCTGAAATGTGAACAATGAATAGCAGTTAGTTAGGTGAAGAGAGGCAGGAACGGAATTTTGGGCAGAGAGGACAGCACAGCGAAGGCCAGAAATGGGAGGAAACCAGTGTAGTTGGTCTGGAGGGGTAAGATGCAGAGTTCTGCAGTGGCTCCATCGTTCCCGGCTTTTTAGGCCATGCTGAAGAGTTTGTTTCCTCTCCATCCTAAGAACAATGGGAAACCATGGAAGAAGTTTAAATGGGTTGAATGCTTAAGAGTGGTGATAGAAGGTATAACAAATGACAACCTGGTCTTCTAAAATAGTGACCTGGAATGTCTCCAGATACTCTGCCAAAATAAAAAAAGGGCCATTTCGCTTTGTAGAGCCACATGAAGACATGTTCCCAGCCTCTGCATGAAGATACCTTTGGTGGACATCTCAAAGTCGGTCTGGCTCAGATTGCAGCCGTGGAAATCTCACGGGGCAACCACAGAGATAACAAAGCTGTGATTCGCTATCTACCGTGGCTCTATCATCCCCCTTCCGCAATGCAACAAGGGTAAGACCCTTATTATTTCAGCAATGAGAGTAAATAAGGCAGGAAATGGCCCTGCCTCTCCTGGCGCTCAATAAGTGTTTTGAATGAATGTACTGAAGATTGATGGGAGTGGAGTATGATTGGCTGAGAATATGGAATCAGACTCTTTACTTACTTGTTGACCTGGCAGCAGTTGTGAACACGAGCACTTCATGACACGCTGCCAGTAACATAAATTTGCCCTTATACAAAAATCTCAATCATCCTGATGGATGATGAAAACTTGGAGCTTAGAATGGCAATCTAACTCTTAATTTCAACTGGTTAAAAAAATCGATAGGTATTTACTAAGCATTTACATAGCCTCTTCCTTCAAGGAATTTACTGGATTGCAGCTGGAACAAAACCCCTACCAAAGCAGAGATGAAGTAGAGCGCAAGGAGGTGCAAGTCCCGGATCCTGCCTGTAGGTGGGGCTGAGCGGGGAGAAGTATTCACGGTCTGGCTTATTTGGGAACTCAGAGCTGGCTCAAGCCAGCCATTTGCGCGGTTGGCTTCCCGGCTAGAGAAAGGAGTTGGGGCGGAGGGTGAGAAGGGCGGGAGGAGAGAACAATGGAAGAGCAGGAAAATGTGTGGCTGTATGTTCCATCTCCTCCTCTCGTTCTTCCCCTCTAGTGGGAATGTCAAGCTTTCTAATGAGAAGAAAAGAAGTGTTTAGGAAGAGAAGCTAGTCGGGAAGTCAGCTGGGTTTGTGGAAGAGTGATACTTAATCTTGTGTCCCCAAAGGCTGCTCTGCTCAAGAAGCTAAGATCTGGGATTAGAATGGGAAACAAGAAAAACAGACACATCATTGTTTGGCACTCTGTCACCTCAGTGTTTTATTGTACTGTTGCCTACAAGACTACGCTTTTAATCCCCTCCATCAATTAGCATTTGGTGAGCACCCAGTGAAACAGAAAACAGAAAATCATCTTGAACTCCCTTCCTCTCCCATATAGGCCTAAAGAGTTCATTGAGTGTGTCTCCCACATCCGACTGCTGTCCTGGCTGCTTCTGGGCTCCCTCACTCATAACGCAGTGTGTCCAAATGCCTCCTTTCCATGCCTGCCCATACCTCTGGATGCAGGTTCTCATATTGCAGACCATCTTATTGTTATTCTGATTGGATTTCCAGAGCAATCAAAGGTAAGTGATTTCTGCAAGATTAAGGCCATATGCACTGAAATTGCTAATGGAAACCCTTATCAGCCAATTATGTTTCTTCTGAGAAGAAAATGCATCTTATCACTTTGCCCTCCTGTGGATGTCAGGAAAGCAACTTTTTGCTAATGCCTTACTTAAAGCTGTTTAAATTCCTCCACTATCTTTTCTTCCCCTAAATTGTTTTTTGATTTATTTTAATGAAGATAAATTATGGAGGCCAGCAAGAGTTAGCTTCCTAGGCATTTCTGTCTCAAAATAATGAAGAGAAATAAAAGGCTAGAAATAAAATAATAATTCTATGATAGGTTTTTAGAACCAAATATGAAGATAAGGAAAATATACATGCTGTCAAATGCTTCATGCACTATCTTTTTCACTCAGTTTCTCTAGAGCTATATGAAGATACAAAATTAAAATAAGAAAGTCGTTTGGGAACTCACTGAAGTTCGGGTTGGAATCACCTACACAGAGAAACTTTGTAAATTGTAGAGACAGATGATGTGCTTAAGGGAGTAAGTAAACCCCAGGCAGGCATCAATCATGGGCCAGTACAAGCAAGCTAGATACACTGGTACTCCTCAGCTAAGAGAAGCCAAGGGCCCGTCAGAGAGTTTAGGCAAGTTCTGGGAAGTCACAGTGGGTTTGGGAACAGCTTGGATTTAGGCCAGGGCAAGCTGACTTGGCAATAAAGTAGATCACCCATCCAAATGACCTGAATGGTATTTGCAAAAGAAATTAGGCAGTCAGTTCCTAATATTTCAACCCAGATCTGTGTTTGAGCTAACAACGCTACCTTCTAATTCGTGACCTTGAAAAAGTTACTTACCTTCTCTGAGCTCCAGCTTTTCATCTGTAAAATAGATGAGGGGGTGGTCTGAGAATTACAGAGGTGACCTTTGAAAAGCCTTTAGCTCCTGTCGGGGACATTGCAGGTGCTCACTCAACTAACAACTAATAGAAATACCATCTTTGCTGCTTCTGTTACTACTCGTGCTACTACTGGTATAATTATTAAGTGCTGGACAGTGTGTTCGTCTGATCTTCTCATTTACTCCTACCTACAAGTCTTTCAGGAGGGTATTATTATCCCCATGTTAATAGTTGAGGAGACACCTTAAAACAATAGAATGATTTTTCCTCCTAATCTAGGTTAGGGATGAGAATGTCAGTTCCAGCAACAGGCAAGGGGTGGGTAGATTTATTCTGCAAACTAAGGTGCCTTCTCTTTGAAAAGACGTTTTGTTCTCTGAGCAGACTCCCACTGAATGAGCAAGAGCAGATTGTT
Source organism: Phataginus tricuspis (assembly GCA_029783875.1). Lineage (NCBI taxonomy): Eukaryota > Metazoa > Chordata > Mammalia > Pholidota > Manidae > Phataginus > Phataginus tricuspis. Next base: position 9,268 of record JAQQAC010014030.1, on the reverse strand, counting down.
TTAAGGTGACAAATCTTGACTTTGTAACTCAGAGAGAACTCCTTCAGCCTTGAACCCCATGAATTAGATGTGCTTGGGCTGCACTCCCTGGAAGGCTGCAGACATGCAGGGAGCGGCTCTGTGGAGCACACAGCCCCCTGGAATGTAACAGCCCCCATTTGCTTCTTTTCAGACCTCTGTGCTGCACATGTGTTCCCTCTTCCATGCATTCATCTTTGCTCAGCTCTGGACCGTATACTGCGAACAGAGTGCCGTAGCCACAAGTGTCCAAAGTCAGAATGAATTCAGCTTCACAGCGATCCTGACAGCGCTTGAGTTTTGGAGTAGGGTGACACCCAGCATCCTTCAGCTGATGGCCCATAACAAGGTGGTGAGTTCACGAATAGGTTTCCCTTCTTGGATAGAATCTCAAGATGTGTACACCATCCCCAGTCTTCACATGACCTGTTTATTAAAGAGCTCAGTTGTAATATTATATACATGGATTGGTGAGTTTTTGTTATAAACTGGATGTTCTACTTGTGTAAAAATTTTGATGAGAAGGCAGACAGGTCAAGTAAATTCAGTAAAAACAGGTCCTGTTTTCTCTGCCAAGTGGCAAAGGAAATTTATTTGAAACTTCTATTTTTGAGGGTTGTTTTGTGCTGTAAAGTCAGAGTTAAGAGGGAGATTCGTATTATTTTTGGAATCCAAGGTCATTTGGAAAAACCCTAGCCAGTTGGGTCACCGTTTTTGTGTTATTTAAGTGCAGCCTGACCGCACACCTTCATTCCACTCAGGGCTCAAAACCTGAAAAGAGCTTCCCCCTTTTGAGTTGCCCGATGAGGATGTAAGCTCCTCGGCCTTCAAATCCAGTTCTATTTTAAGGTAGATGGCCAGCCAAGAGAGGGACTGCTCTAAACCTCATCGGGAAGTATCTGGTGTGTGATCAGCGTGAGGCCATTTCCTTGAATACGCTTGGCTTAGTCCTCTGGGGTCAGGACGGGAGGGTGGACGGGAGGAATTTACAAGGGGGTCCTTGAGTTCAGTTGGCTTCTTTGGGGCAGGTTCTCAGCTGGGAAAGCGACAGCCCGTGTCTTGTTTCTGGGGGTTTCCTTAGTCGAATTTCTGTCTCTGAGCGTCAGGAGACTTGGAAGGACACCATAGTGGTCATTCCAGTGTGTCTAGAAACCCAGCAGTGCACTGACTCCAATAGGCTTTCTGGAAGTGATTTTTGATTGGTTGAATACTGTAAGGGTCATTTTCATTTAACTCTAATTGGAAAAGAAATTATGTTTTGCCTGTAGTGAGGCACTTTCTTTTCTTTACAGAAGCAGATGTAAGGTCATTCTGTATGGAAAGAAGTGTTTTAGTTCAATTTAAAGGAAAGTTATGTGAGAATTTTAGGGTGCACAGCAGTTCTGACTGCTGTGGCAATAATGACATTTATTGGGACAGAGATTCTGGAACCGAAGAACTTGGAAATCAAGCATTCTATTTTGTTACTTTACAGGTGATAAAACTAAGACCTTAAATGAGAGATTCACAGTTTCCTTCTACTGTCATTAGTTTTTTAATACCACTAATACCTCTCTTCCAAATCTCTTGATGAATGAATTTGTTACAAATCAATTTTGCACAAATAATGTTACAAGTGGATTTGAATTAATTTTATTCATAAAATTTTATTAAACCTTATAAAACAACCTGGTAAAATTCCTCTGGAGTATTTAAAATCCAGTGTTAGGAATTTCTGATGAGAGGGTTATCATCTGTACTGTATTTTTGAACTGTCGTAAAGGCGGCCACCTTGTTCTATAGAGAACAAAGCCTCAAAGACAGATGTGCAATAAATTAAACAGCCACTCTAGGGGAGAAAGGAAGAAGATGGAGAAAAGGGCTTAAACCTAAGAGTTCTGTAGTTGGATATGAAGGAAGTCGAAGCCACTTATCTGTCCTCTGGTGTGAATCATGGTGTACTACATAATTAGCAAGAGCAATACCTGAATTCCGTTGGCAGCCCTGAGTTAGATGAGGAAACTTATATATAACTTCTTTTACATGAAATTTATTTGAGGAAGGCATGACAGTCACAAAACCTCTGGAACTTTTAAAATTCATTTCCTGGTCATTGAGTAGAAAGGCCTCCTGGGCACAGGACATGGGTCTTTTGTGGCTGTAGACTTGTTTGCCAGGTTTGCATTATCATGGAGAGTGGAAATTGATTTTCATGTTTGTTGTTTCAGATGGTAGAAATGGTGTGTCTCCATGTGATTAGTTTAATGGAGGCATTGCAAGAATGCAATTCAACAATTTTTGTCAAGGTAGGAAAACCTTATGATTTTATAGACCATTTCTTGCTGCTAAAAACAAATGTCATTGTATTTTGAATGTGCCGTACGAAAAAGGAAAATAAAACTGACTTAATTTTAACGTTCAAAGTTGTGGCTGGAGGATTCAGGCTCATATAACAACCCTTCACCAAATGGTTATTGTGTTATTTTTGCTCTTGCTCCACCACTGTGACCAGCTCTAGCTGCATTAAATATGCTGGACCGTGACTGCATGAAACAAGTAATTTAAATATTACTGGGGAACATCAATCTGACAATGACCCTGTAGAATATAAATTGGATGGTGGTGCCTCACTTTACATGATATCCAGAAAACCAAGGAAAATAGTCTGTCATTGATTTGGTAGCAAATACTTTCCTCTAAGATAAGTGAATTTAGTTTCTAATATTACTGTGTATTCTAAACCATTGTACAGTGTATGAAAGTAATTGAAGCATTGTTCTCTATCTCTAAGAAAACTTCTCATGTGATATAAAAAAAAAGAGTGAAGGAGAACTTGGTTTCTCACTCACTTTATCTTATTTTCCCTCTTCTTTCTTTCCTTCCTGTCCTTCCACCTGCTTGTCTTACTGATTCTTTTTTCGGCCTCTTCTTGTACCATTTCCTTCTTTACCTCTCACTTCTGGGCCCCATCATCTCAGCCACCGTCACCACCACAGAGCACATCTATCCGGAGCCTTAAGGCTTGCTCTTTCATTCTTTGTGGCCTCTCTTCTTCAGTAAAGGATACTCGTCAAGTTAACTCACACAACGCTGGAGAGAAGCAACCTATTTTCAGGGAGAGCTTCACTGTTACCAGAAAGCTGCAAGGTAGTTGGTTTAGGAGTGGGATAGATATAGCTCATTTAGCTTGATAGCAGCAGCAGAAGTCAGCACTGGGAGAGAAACTACATGACTGACACTTGGGTGACTGTACCAATTTTATTTTTTATGGCTTTATTGAAGTGTCATTTATATACAGGAAACTATACACATTTAAAATGCAGAATTTGTTAAGTCTTCGCATATGTTACACCCGTGAAATCATCTCCACTGTCAAGATAATGAATATATCCCTCACCCCCCCTAAAATGTTCTCATACCCATTAGGTTAGTTTGCATTTTCTAGAGTTTTATATAAATGGATTCCTACAGTACTTAATGCTTTTTTTGGCCTTCTTTCACTCAGAATAATTATTGGGATCAATCCATGTTGTTGCATGTATCAATATATCATTTCTTTTTATTCCTTACTAGTATTCCATTATACGACTATACCACATTTTGTTTAATCATTAGATGTGAATGGACATCTGGGCTGTTTCCAGTTTCCAGCTATTACAAATAAGATTTCTATGAATATTCACATAAAAGTCTTTGTGTATGCTGGATAAATACCTAAAAGTGGAATGGCTAGGCCATATGATACGTTTATAACTTTTCAAGAAATTGGCAGACTGTTTTCCGAAGTGATTGTGACTTGTTACATTTACACCAGCAGCATATGACCATAATAGTTCCTACAATCTTTGTCAGTACTTAGTGTAGTCAATCTTTAATTTTAGTCATTCTAAGAACGAAGTACTGGTATTTCATTGTGGTTTTAAATTGCATTTCCCTGTTGACAGATGATGTTAAACATCTTTTCTTGTGCTTTCTTGCTATCCATATATATGCTTAGTGAAGTGTCTGTTAAAATTATTTGCCCATTTTTATCAGGCTGGGTTTATTTTTTCTTAGTATTTAATTTTGAGATACAAGTCCTTTACCAGATATGTGATTTGTAAAGATTTTCTCTGTGGTTTGTTGTTTCATTGTCTTAACAGTGTCTTGTGAAGCACAGGTCTTAATTTTGATGAAGTACCTTTTATCATTTTTCTTTAATCGATCATGCTTTTGATGCTGTATTTAAAAGAAATGTTTGCCTAACCCAAGGTCACAAAGAATTTTCTTTCTATTTTCTTGTAGGTGTTATCTGTGTTTTCTTCTAGGTGTTAGTTTATACCTACAATCCATTTTGAGTTCTTTTGCATTTGTGTATGGTATAGATTGAGATTTTTTTTTATGCATTTATTCTGGGATCATTTGTTAAAAATACTATCTTTTCCCCAAGTACCAAATGATTTAACTCAATTGTGGAGTATAACAACAAAGAAAAACTGAAGGAACTAAACAGCAGCAGACTCCCAGAAGGGACTAGCAGTTACCAAAGGGAAAAGGTTGGGGAGGGTGGGTGGGGAGGGAGGGAGAAGGGAATTAAGGGGCATTATAATTAACACACACAATATAGGTAGGTCATGGGGAAGGCAGTGTAGCACGGAGAAGACAAGTAATGACTCTATAGCATCTTACTACACTGATGGACAGTTATTCCAATGGGCTGGGAGGGGCTTGATAATATAGGTGAATGTTGAAACCACAGTGTTGCTCATGTGAAACCTTCCTAAGATTGTATATCAATGATACCTTAAAAAAAATACTGTCTTTTCTCCATTGAATTGCCTTTGCACTTTTGTAAAAAATCAGTTAACTATATCTATATGGTTCTATTTCTAGATACTCAATTCGGTTCCATTGATCTGTCTGTCTTTATACAACACTGTCTAGATTAGTTTAGATTTATAAGATACCTTAAAATCAGGTAGTGTTAGTCCTCTAAATTTCTACATCTTTTCAAAGTTGTTTTGGCTATTATTCTAGGTCCTTTGTACTTTCAGATAAATTTTAAAATCAGTTTGTCAGTTACTACAAAAAGCTTGGTGGGAATTGTTTGAGATTGTATTGAATCTATAGGTCAGTTTGAGGAGAACGGAGATCTTAACAATATTGAATCCTCAAATCCATGAACAAAATCTCTCTCTCTTTATTTCTCCTTGTTAACTTTTCTCAATGTTTTATAGTTTTCCATATACAGACCAAAATTTTTGTCAGATTTATCCTAAGTTTATCATGATTTTATGGTATTATAAATGTTTTTTTATACTTAGATCTGTTCATTGCTAATATTTATAATATAGTTGATTTCATATTGATCTTATATCCTACAACCTGTTAAACTCATTTACTAGTTCTAGTATCTTTTTGTGGATTTCATCAGATTTTCTATGTAGACAGTTACGTTGTGTGCAAATAAAATGGAGTTTTATTTCTTCCTTTCTAATCTTTATACCTTTTATTTCTTTTTCTTATCTCATTTCTCTGGCTAAGTCCTCTAGTACAAGTTGAATAGAAGTTGTGAGAATGGGAAATTGCCTTGTTCCTGATCTTAGGAAGAAAGCATTCAGTTTTCCCTTATTAAATGTAAATATTAGCTGTGAGTTTTTTTAATAGATGCCCTTTGTCAGATTGAGTAAGGTTCTATTTCTAATCTGCTAAGAACTTTTTTTTAGGAATAGATGTAGGATTTGTCAAATGCTTTTTCTACATTTATTGAGACGGTCATTGGACTTTCTTTTTTTGACTGTTAATAAGGTGAATTTTATGGATTGATTTTTGAATGTTAAGCCAACCTTGTATTCTGGGACAAACCACACTTAGTCTTGATGTATTATCCTTTTTATATGTTAATGAATTCTATTTGCTAACATTTTTAAATAATTTTTTTTACATCAATGTTCCTAAAGGATATTGGACTGTGATTTTCTTTTCCTGTAATAACTATTTTTGGTTTTGGTATCAGGATAATGATGGCCTCACAGCATGAACTGGGGAGTATTCCTTCCTTTTCTGTTTTTTGATGAAATTTGTGTAGATTTGGTATTATTTTTTCCTGAAGTATTTGATAGAATTCATCAATGAGCTGCTTGAGCTTAGAATTTTCTTTGCAGGAGGGTTTTAAATTATGTATTCAATTTCTTCAATACTAATAGGACTGTTTAAATTGTCTGTGTTTTCTTGAGTGATCTCTGGTTTTAATGTATGTCTTTCAAATAATTTATCCATTTCATCAAAGTAGTCATGACTGGCTTGAAGTTGTTCACAGTATTTCCATTTTTTAAAATATATCTGTAACATCAGTAGTTATGCTACCTCTTTAATGCCAGCTATTGGTGAGTTGTGATTTCTGGTGGGTTTTTTTTCTAATCAGTCTGGATAGAGGTTTATCAATTTTAGTGAGCTTTTGATTGAAAGGAAAAACAATAATCACCATCTTTTGGGTTGTTTTCATTGATTTTCTCTTGTTTTTCTGTTTAGTTGATTTCAGTTTGATTTTTTTCCTCTGATTACTTTAGATTTTATTTACTCTTTTTCTGGTTTCTTAAGGTGGAAGTGGAGCTCATGTCTAATATGAGTGATTAGTGCTATAAATTTCCCTCTAAGTACAGGTTTAATTGCATCCACAATTTGGTAAATTGTATTCTCGTTTTCATTCAATTCAAATGCTTTCTAACTTACCTTTTGCTTTCTTTTGGACTCATCGGTTATTTAGAAACTGTTATTTAGTTTCCAAATATTTGGGAATTTTCTGGAGATTTTTCTGCTATGGATTTTCAATTCTACTGAGGTCAGAGGATGTACTTGTGTAATTTGAATCATTTTAATTTATTGAGAGTTGTTTTATGGCCCAGAGTATTGCCTATCTTGGTAAATGCTCTTTGTTCACTAGAAAAGAATGTGTTTTCTGCTGTTTTGGGGTATAGTTTCCTGTCAGTTGGCTCAAGCTTATTGATAGTGTTGACCAAATCTTCCATGTCCTTCCTTCTTTCTATCTGCTTATTCTATCAATTATTGAAAAAGGGGAATTGAATTATCTATAATTATAGTTTTGTTTATTTATCTTTTCAGGTTTACCAGGTTTTGCTTAATGTAATGAAGCTCTGTTATTAGGTGCATATATGTTTAGAATTATTATGTCTTCTTAATGAATTGAAATTATGAAATGATGCTATTCATCCTCAGTAATATTATTTTCTTTGAAAACTCCTTTGAAATTAGTAAAGGCATGCCAGGTTTTTTTGACTAGTGTTAGGATGGTATATATTTTTCTATCCTTTTAGCCTATTTGTGTCTTTATATATAAAGTATATTTCTTATAGGCAGCATTAACTGGGTTGTTGCTTTTTTTAAAAAAAATACAATCTGCCAGTCCTTCCTTTTAATTGGAGTTTTTAAACCATTTTTATTATTATTTTATTATTAAGCCATTTTCATTTAATGTGTTTTGTTTTATTGTCGGGCCTAAATCTGTCATCATGCTGTTTATTTTCTGTATTTCCTTTTGGTTCTTCGTCTGTTGTTGCCTCTTTTTTCTGCCTTCTTTTGGATTGAGGTTTTGATGATTAGATTTTAGCTAAAATTTCCTCCTCTTTTTTTAGTTTCTCACAATGGAAGCTTAAGGTAGCCTTTAATTAATTTGAGAGGCTTCCTTTCAATCATAAATGTTTAGCACTCTAAATTTCTTCCTTTAGCTGCATTCTTACAAATTTTGATATGTTCTGATGTCCATTCAGTTCAAAATACTTTCTGATTTCCCTTTTGGTTTCTTCTTTGTCCCATGGGCTATTTAGAAGTGTGTTTTTTAGTCATCTCGTTAGTTATATGTCTTAGTTGTTGTTTTAGTGGTTAGAGTTAATAGTATACATTTTTAACTGACCACAGTCTACCTTCAAGTAATACTAAACCACTTCATATAGTAAGAATGTACAGTCGTGTACCTCCATTTCCAGTCTCCTGGCTTTGTGCTGTTATTGTCATCCACTTTACTGCTACATAGGTTATAAACCAAACCATATGTTGCTATTATTATTTTTGCTCTTAACAATTATCTCTTAAAGAGATTTAAATAAAAAATACATATACTTATACTTGCTATTATTGCCATATTTATATTTCCCATTTTCAGTGTTCTTCATTCCTTTGTATTGACCTAAACTTCTATCTTCCTTCTTCCCAAAGGACTTCCTTTTTATTTCCTCTGCAGGTCTGCTAGTGATTAATTCCTTCAGATTTTGTATGTGTATTTACTTTGCCTCCATTTTTGAAAGATACTTTTATTGGCTACTGAGTTCTAGGTTCAAAATTTTTTTCGGTACCATAGAGATGTTGTTTCTACACTATCTTCTTGCTTCCATTGTTTCTGACAAGAAATCTGTATCCATAGCTAATGTGTCCTTTTTCTCTAGCTGCTTTTAAGATTTTCTCTTTGCCATTATTCCTAAGCAATTTACTGTGATTGCCTTTGATGAGATGTGTAGGTGTAGTTTTCTCCATGTTTTTGGTGCTTTGTTTTATTGAGCTTCATGTGTCTGTGGATTTATAGTTTTCATTATATTTGGGGAAGTATCAGCTATTGCTTCCTCACATATTTTCTTCTATGACTACTCAATGTACACCTTTCCTCTACCTTCTTGACCATATTGAACATAGTTAAAATAACCATTTTCATGTCCTTCTCTATTAATTCTATCTGTATCATTTTGGGATCTTTTCCAATTGACTGAGCTCTCTTTTCATTATAGGCCATATTTTCCTGCTGCTTTGCATGCTTGGTAATTTTTTATTGAATTGTCAACATTTTGAATTTTACTTTCTTAGGTGCTGGATATTTAATATTTCCATAAATATTCTTGACCTGTATTCTGTGACATAGTTAAATTTCTTAGAAGCAGTTTTATCTTTTGGAGACTTCCTTTTAAGTTTGTTAGATGGGATCAGAGCAGCATTTTGTCTAGAGCTAATGTTTCTTCACTACTAAGGTAATAAATAGCCTTTTGAGTATTTTACTTTGTGTACTGTGAATTATAAGATTTTTCCACTCTAGTTTGTAGGAACACAGACTATTGCTGACCCTCTGTGAGCACCACTCTAATTTTTATGGGTTGTTTTTTCTTCAGCCTTGGGTAGTTTTCTCACTTGTGTATCCTGGTCAGTATTTAGCTGAAGATTCAAGGTGAACCCTTTACAGATCTCCAGAGTTCTCTCCATCTACACACACACACACACACACACACACACA
>JAQQAC010014013.1:13249-28680 GCA_029783875.1 Phataginus tricuspis | reverse complement strand
AAATGGAAATGCATCCCATGCTCTTGGCTAGGAAGAATAAATATTTTCAAAATGGCTATACTACCTAAAGCAATCTACAGATTCAACGTAATCTCTATCAAACTACCAACAGCTTTCTTCAATGAACTGGAATAAATAATTCTAAAATTCATATGGAACCACAAAAGACCTAGAATAGCCAAAGAAATCCTGAGAAGGAAGAATAAAACAGGGGGAATTACACTGCCTGACTACAAGCTCTACTACAAAGCCACAGTAATCAAGGCAATTTGGTACTGGCACAAGAACAGACCCACAGACCAGTGGAACAGAATAGAAAATCCAAACATATACAGCCAATTAATATTTGATAAAGGAGCCTTGGATATACAATGGGGAGATGACAGCCTCTTCAGCAGTTGGTGTTGGAAAAACTGGACAGCTACATGTAAGAGAATGAAACTGGACTACTGTCCAGCCCCATACACAAAGGCAAACTCAAGGTGGATCAAAGACCTGAATGTAAGTTATGAAACCATAAAACTCTTAGAAAAAAAATAGGCAAAAATCTCTTGGACATAAACATGACCAACTTCTTCGTGAACATATCTCCTCGGGCAAGGGAAACAAAAGCAAAAATGAACAAGTGGGACTATATCAAGCTGAAAACTTCTGTACAGCAAAAGACACCATCAGTAGAACAAAAAGACATCCTACAGTACGGGAGAATGTATTCATAAATGACGTATCTGATAAGGGTTTGACATCCAAAATATATAAAGAACTCATGCACCTTAACAAACAAAAAGCAAATAATCCAATTAAAAAATGGACAGAGGGCATGAATAGACACTTTTCCAAAGAAGAAATTCAGATGGCCGACAGGCACATGAAAAGATGCTCCACATTGCTAATCATCAGAGAAATGCAGATTAAAACCACAATGAGATATCATCTCACACCAGTGAGGATGGCCAACTTCCAAAACACAAACAACAAATGTTGGCGAGGATGTGGAGAAGAGGGAACCTTCCTACACTGCTGGTGGGAATGCAAATTAGTTCAACCATTATGGAGAGCAGTATGGAGGTTCCTCAAAAAACTCAAAATAGAAATATCATTTGATCCAGGATTCCCACTCCTAGGAATTTACCCTAAGAATGCAGCAGCCCAATTTGAAATAGACAGATGCACCCCTATGTTTATTGCAGCACTATTTACAATAGCTAAGAAATGGAAGCAACCTAAGTGTCCATCAGTAGATGAATGGATAAAGAAGAGGTGGTACATATACACAATGGAATATTATTCAGCCATAAGAAGAAAACAAATCCTACCATTTGCAACAACATGGGTGGAGCTAGAGGGTATTGTGCTCAGTGAAATAAGCCAAGCTGAAAAAGACAAGTATCAAATGATTTCACTCATATGTGGAGTATAAGAACAAAGAAAAAACTGAAGGAACAAAACAGCAACAGACTCACAGAACCCAAGAATGGACTAATAGTTACCAAAGTGAAAGGGACTGGGGAAGATGGGTGAGAGGGAGGGATAAGGGGGAAAAGGGGGCATTATGATTAGCAGATGTAATGTTGGGGGGCCACGGGGAGTGCTGTACAACTCAGAGAAGACAAGTAGTGATTCTATAGCATCTCACTACCCTGATGGACAGTGACTGTAATGGGGTTGGTGGGGAGGACCTGATGAAGGGGGTAGTTTAATAACCATAATATTGCACATGTAATTGTAGATTAATGATACCAAAATAAATTATTTAAAAAAAGAATTAAAATGATATAAACTTCGTATGCATTACATTCTTATTTACCTGTTTCCCAAAAATGTTGTCTAAGTGTACATTTCCTCAAACAGTATATGAGAGTGCCCTTATCAACTAACCAATAATGAATAGTAAACTTTGTCTTAAAAAACTTCATATTCCATTAGTGTTTTTCTTCCAGACATCTATTCAATAATTCATTCAATCAACAAAATATTTAATGAATGCCTGCTCTGTGCTAAGCACGATTTTAAATGCTAAGTGATAAGTGTAAACAAAGTCCTCACTCACAAAGGGCTGGGGGTGAATAAGGTTAGAAATGCAGCCAGCACCAGATGGCATGGGGCTATCTGCAATTAAGGACTTTGGATTTCATTTTATATGTCATGGAAGGCCATAAAGAAAGTTCAGGTAAAGCAATGACATGACCTTCTTTATTGTGAATAATGCGGCTGTGAACATGGGGTACAGATATTTTTTTCATTTTCTTTTTATATATACCTAGAAGTAGAATTGCTTGACTATATGGTAGTTCTATTTTTAATTTTTTGAGGAAACTCCATACTGTTTTCTGTAGTGACTGCACCAATTTACATTCCCACCAACAGTACACAAGATTTCCCTTTTCCTTGTATCCTCATCAACACTTACTATCTCTTGTCTTTTTGATATTAGCCATTCTGACTGGTATGAGGAAAGATCTCAGGGTGGTTTTGATTTGCATTTCCCTGATGGTTAGTGATGCTGAGCATCTTTTCATGTACCTGTTGGCCATCTGTATGTGTTCTTTGGAAAAATGTCTATTCAGAAAGTTTGTTGTTTGAGATGCTTATGTTTTATGTTTAGTGTTTATTTTCTGATTAGAGTCAGGCCTCTTTCTTCTCTTACCTTGAGTTAGGGTGGGGGTGCTATATTGAGGGCTGGAAACAGAAGTTACCAGATGTTCCTGCTTTAAAATTTTGAGCTAATTGAATAGATGGCCCGAGGTGAGTCTCCCAAAATGTAGCCATGCACCAGAGTCATGTGGAGGGCTTTTTAAACACTTCCTGCTGGGTCCTGATCTCAGAGATGCCAGTCCAGTAGGTCTGGGTAAGGCCTAGATAACGCACATTTCTGACAAGCTTCACAACCCCACCACGGCTGCTGTCAGTGGGGCCCTCAGGGTCACACTTAGGGAACCCCTGTGAGAGGGAATGGGGAGGAGAGCGTCCCAAAGTACTTCAGCAGCAGCAGAAGAAAAGGAAACGGTGTCTTCAGGCTGAAAAGGGGTCAGAGGTCCCAGGAACCTGAGGCCTACTAAGGTTCCTGGGGAGATGTCAGACGATGGCTGCCATCAGGATCTCCTGCCTTCACCCAGACAGGAGCGGTGCCCCTGACCTCAAGGGAACATGTGGGCTTTGCGAACACATATAGCAAAGAGGGGCTGAGCTCATGCCTGCTGCTTACCCTTCGAAATGTCCTTCTCTGTGTAAGGCACTCAGGATCTTTCCATAACCCCAGTGAGCGGGCCTAATAATCTTGAAATTGAATTTCCCAAAAGCTCTATCAGTCAAGACATATACTGAGATTGAATTTGATTTGAATAAAGATACATGACATTCTTGTGCATCTGGGTCTGTAGGGTAAAATTCCTATGTGCTTCATTGACAAAATTGCTAGTCAAGAATTGGCTTAGGGCACTAATCCTTTTCTTTATACTTGTAAATCTTTCCAAGGAAAGTACCTGAAAGATCACTTGCAAGCCCTGTGATTTAGGTCTGGAAGAGGTTTGAGGCAAGAGGAACACTTCCCAAGGTTATGCCTGTGACCCTGACCCTCTGTCCATCCAGCATAGCCAGCATGGGTATTCTGAGGTTGTGAGGGAGGTGACCTGGTACCCTGGTTTAGCAGATTGTTTGTTCTAAACCTCTGGGCTAGAATCTGCTGCTGCATTTCTATAAACACTTTTAGTAAGTAACAGGTGGAAATATTTTGCAAAAATTATTACTGTTCCCCAATTCTCCCAAATGACAGGCTACATAGTATATGCCAAGATGTTTAAACAAATATTCTAAATCAGAAGTGTTTAGTATCCAAACATTATAAATAAAGAAAATTTCCAGTTTCCATGCACTTACCCAAATAATATGTTTTCTGGACAGTCTTTCCTGGGAAATGTGTCAGGGAAGTCTCTAAGATATCTGGAGTATGTCATACTGCTGCTTTCTTTCTGTCCTTTCAAAATTACCTTTCATATTGGCTCTAGACTATTCCATATTGACTGAAGTTCTAAGCAAAGCCATGAATAATGCCTGTTTTCTGAATTACTTTCTGGCCATTTTCATAGAAACATGGAAGGAGATGGTCACTATATTTAAAGGAACTGACCATGGAAAGAGAAAGTGATATAACTATGGCTTAAATACTTATCAGGTATTGACAGTGAGACAAACTCTTGCGAAGAAAGTAGAAATATCCCTATTATAAACATGTAGTGTTTACAGTTGATCATTAATTCATATGCTGCTGTGTACAGACTGTATTTGACATAGAATTTACCAAGTTTAATCTGGGCTTAAGCTTTACATTATTTGTGTAGTGGCTACAACTCCTTGCTCTCTGCACATAGATGGAATTTTTCAGGTCACATACTCTATGGCTCTATTGGGTGTGGCATAAATAGAATACAACATGCAGCACTCCTTCAAAAAAGGCTACACTGGATTATTTTTTAACTAGTCTTATAGACTGTACCCAATACCTTTTTGGTAGCTATAAAAATAATCAAACTACACACTATGGACTGGTATTGCTTCACAGTTTTAATTTCAAAATAAATTAGTAAAAATAGCAGTTTTTGCTGCTGTAAAGGAACCACTGGATCCAAAACTTTCAGCAACAGGAAAGGAATACAGTGTAAAGGGGGCACTTCCAAGTGGCTAAACAGTCAACCTCACTATGATTTCAGATTCTGTCTTTTTTCGTCAAAATGTAGGGAGTTCATATATGGGAGTTCTCAGATACTATCAAGGAGATGTACATATGTTTCTCACTTATTCTCTTCAGTAACAATATGCGGTTACTGTTTGTTTTAACTCAGGCTGTCATAACAAAATACCATAGACTGAATGACTTAAACAATAAGAATTTATTTCTCCCAGTTCTGGAGGCTAGAAGTCCAAGGTCAAGGTGCCATCAAGGCTGGTGTCTGATGAGAGCTCTCTATTTGGGTTGCATACTGCCACGTTCTTGCTATGTCCTCACATGGCCTTTCTTTGGTGTGTCTGGATAGAGAAAGCAAGTTCTCTGGTGTCTCTTTTTATAAGGGCACTAATCCCATCATGAGAACCCCACTCTTATGATCTCATCTAAACCTAATTATTTCCCAAAGACACCATCTCCAAATACCATCACATTTAGCATTAGGCTTCAAATATGAATTTTGGAGGACACAGCAGTACTATTACTATCTCTATTTTATAGATGGAGAAATCAAAGCTCTGAGATGTTCAGCTAATCAGTGGAGTAGCAAGAATTGTACCCATACCAATCCCTTTAAAGTGTACCACCTTAATGCAACCATCTTTGGGACAAATCACTGGCTGATATCAATACCACCTAATTTCCCAGGCCTTAGCAGCTTGTGTTAACAAGTGGAATCACAACTACAACTGGACCTCCCTTTCCTGCTCATTCAGGGCCTCATTCCTTATAAATTGCAGCCTTCTAGTCCTTCTGGGAGAAGACAAGCAGATATTTCCTATGGGCAGCAATAATTCAGCTTCTGTGGGGCATTCTCTTCTCAAGCATCTATCCTTTCCATCTCTAGTCCCATGTCTCACCCTAGGCTGAGATCCTGGAACCTTCAAAATTCTTCTCTTCCTACTGGAAAAAAAATGTTTTTTAATGTCTTTTGTGTTTCTGGCACTATGTTTCATTCTCCACTATGGGTGAGACAGAATATAAATAAGTGAAAAATCAAATTTATACATAACTACAAATTATGGTACATGTTTTGAAGGTTTCAAACTTGTATGCTGCAAGGGGCAAAGGACATGTCTCTCCCCATTTTTATGAGAAATACAAAATTTAGAAAAAAGGCAGAAAGGTAACTGTGTATTCTTTCCAAGTCATACTAGACTAGTCGTTCTGAAACGGGGGCAGTTTTGTCCCCCAGGAGTCATTTGGAAATATATGGAAACACTTTTAATTGTTATGATTGGGAGGGGAGGTGCTACTAATGTCCAGTGAGTAGAGGCAGGGATGCTGCAGAACATACACACAGGACATCCCCTCACAACCGTTATCCAGCCTGAAGTGTCAGTAGTGCTGAGGTTGAGAAATCCAGTCTATCAAGCCAGATTAAGTGTCATCTGATGCTTTAGGAAGCTGTAACTTTGTTTAACCCTCAATTTACTATTTATCAGGTCTTAGACTCTGTAAAGGTGGACAGTGACTTTAGAAGATTGATAAGCTGCCAATGATTTCTGTGTAGTATAAAAGTTTTATTGTCCTATTAATCAATCACCAGGGCTTTTTTTCTTTTTTTTTATTAAGATGTCATTGATATACAATCTTATGAAGGTTTCACATGAGCAACATTGTGGTTATTACATTCACCCATATTATTGAGTGCCCCCCCATATCCCATTGCAGTCACTGTCCATCAGTGTAGTAAGATGCTATAGAGTCACTATTTGTCTTCTCTGTGCTATACTGCCTTCCTTGTGACCCCCCTACATCATGTGTGCTAATCATAGTGCCCCTTAATCCCCTTCTCCCTCCCTCTCCAGCCATCCTCCCCACCCCTCCCCTTTGGTAATCTCTAGTGCCTTCTTGGAGTCTGTGAGTCTGCTGCTGTTTAGTTCCTTCAGTTTTGCTTTGTCATTATACTCCACAAATGAGGGAAATCATTTGGTACTTGTCTTTCTCTGCCTGGCT
This sequence comes from Phataginus tricuspis, assembly GCA_029783875.1. Lineage (NCBI taxonomy): Eukaryota > Metazoa > Chordata > Mammalia > Pholidota > Manidae > Phataginus > Phataginus tricuspis. The sequence goes on along the minus strand of JAQQAC010014013.1, from coordinate 22,001 downwards.
TACTTCACTGAGCATAATATTCTCTAGCTACATCCATGTTGTTGCAAATGGTAGGATTTGTTTTCTTCTTATGGCTGAATAATATTCCACTGTGTATATATTCCAGATCTTCTTTATCTAATCACCAGTTTTTTAATCTAACTTTTTGGTTTATTGCAGCATTCTTTTTTCCTCTTAATATATGTATACAGTGGATGCTCATTATGTATAGTACTAATGTTATATAAAGTTCCCATGAACACTGAATTAGTGAATACTGAACCATTGCTCTTAGAGGAAATACAAGGTTAGGTGCCTTCAAACTTCTGGTCATATTTATCAATCAGCCATAACCTTGATTTATGTGTTTGTGTTTTTAAACATCTTTTTAATATGTATTGTTGATTCATTAACAGTGACCTCATGGCCCACACCCCAATAATTTCTGTGTGAATGAAGTTTCTCTACCATAACATATTTTCCTTATAAGGCATACAACTGCTTTCTTGAGCTTAGAAACAATAGGTAGCATTCCCAACACTATGCGTAGGAGTCATTTAGAACAGTAAAATCAACATCAAAAATACAAAAATGCAGAAAATGTGGCAATGGATGGCAAAAATACACTTGTTTACAATATGAGGATAACTGAAACAAGAAGGCAGAGCATCTTGTTTGACCTCAGCTGGGAACCAATGTGTTGGGAGACTCTAATATTTTGCCTCTCAATGCATGACCTGTGCATATCTGTGAACACTCCATATATCCATATATGACCATGAAAGTGTTAGGAATATTAACTTTGGGGTTACAAATAAATTTTAGTGAGTAGAAAACTTCACAACTATGGAATCTCTGAATAATGAGGATCTATTGTGTTAGTTTCTCATATTCTTTTTTGAACCAGCTTTCACTCTGTTATTTCCTTCATAAATGAACTAAATATCTGACACAAACTCAATATATTTGTAAGAAAGCTATGCTTTTAACTTTTTGAAAATGAAAACAGAAAATTTAACACTTTTCAGATGTCAAGTTTGTTATTTGGATAGACAAAAGCCTGGTGTCTTAGGATGTTTAGGGTAGTATCTCTTCTAGGTCTAGCACCTGTTTCCCTGCGGATGAGTTCTCCCTCAGGAGGCCCTTAGTCCTTGGGAAAACAGGCTGCTACTGCACAATTTCCAGAATTTCTGTACAATTTCCAGAGATTCCAGGCATGTTTGATTCCAAGCTAAACTCAAACTGGGACTTCTAGAAACCCAGTGGGAAGCTGTTCTTTGGAGTCACCTCAAGAGTAAAGCCAGGGAGGCTAAGGTTAGAAAACGTTCAACAAGGTTAAACCACAAAGAATTCTGAATGAAAGTGAATCCTTTGGGAACTGAGGAAATTCTTTTTCATAATAGAACTTTATATGGAACCTAAAGAAATAAGGCCCAGGGCCTATGGCAAATATATGTATAGCTTCCACAGCATACAATTGAGAGTGTATCAGAAAATTAACATGTAAAAGTATTTTCAAGTAGGAGGTGCTAAGAGGAGGACTGACATCCTGAGGACTGAAAGGAGCTTTACAGTCCCTGCATACTGAGAATCCATGTGAGTTGTACTTTTTAATACTGTTATATACTGTGCTTGGGGACTTTTAAAATTGGAAGTGGTATTTTTAAAAACAGCAAGAGACAGAGTAGCATTTTCCTTTTCCTTTTCTGTCCCTTCCCTTCCTCTTTCTTTTCCTGAATTTAGTAACCTGAATTGTCCTTAGGGCCTTGTGAAGATTACAGGGGTGGTGTTTTCATCACGTACATCAGTGGTACTCAATGTCTAAGGACATTTTTGATAAGGGTGGCTAGGGAATGGTCCGAAATGTCAAAAGTGCCAAGATTTTGAAACTGGTTTGCCTAGGGGTCAGCAAACTTTTTCTGTAAAGGACCAGATAGTAAGCACTTTAAGCCATACTTTATTGCAATGACTCAACTCTGGTTGTAATCTGAAACTAGCCACAATGTGTAAACAAATGACCATAGCTACGTTCCAATAAAATTTTATTTATGGACACTGTTAACTTAATTAAACAAGGAGGCCATTAGGCTGAGGTGGTTCTAATGCCACAATGGCCTGCATAAGGAAAAGAAAACCTAAGCCTATAAATGGCTTAAGTTTATGATATTGAAACCCAAGGCCAACCAATCACAAACAGCCAGCGAGGCTATTGCCAATGAATGATTTCCTTACTTTGCTTCTACCTTTTCTCTATGACAGCGTCTCCCTGAACCTGTCAGTAGAACTCTCCTAACCACGTCCAGTTTGTCACTGCCCAACTCAAATAGATTTTTGCTCAATTAGACTCTGAAAATTTTTAATATGCCTCAATTTATCTTTTAACACCATTGAAATTTGATTCACATAATTTTCATATGTCACAAAATATTATTCTACACTTGATTATTTTTTCCCCAACAATTAAAAAACATAAAAGGAAAACCATTCCCGCCTGCAGCCCAGAGAGTAAGAGGCAGTGACAGGATTTGGCACACAGTCCCAGGGAACAGAGAGCTTTTTGCTTTCATCTATTTCAGGGGAAGCATAGCAGTTTTATTCAGCAAAACCATTTCTTCTTCCTCTTTTTTATTTCTTACAACATTTTAAAGTGTGATTTGTGTTAAGTACCAGTGACTCAGTAAGAAAAGCTATGGATGGATAACAGTCCTTTCTATGTAAGCAATGATGTAATTACATTCTGGTTATTAAGAACTGAAATTTTAACAGGCTCATGAACTGAGGAAAATTATTCTTTTTCTTAAGTGTTTATGATTTGCTTATTTAATTTTTGTCCCCTCTTTCAGCCTCCTTAGCCTTTTTTATGGCTCAGTACTGGATGTTCAGAGTGAAGCAGGCCCAATTTTCTGTGAGGCTGAAATTTGACCAGGGGTGAGTTCATTCAGATTCTGGGCTATTTACATTTCAGGTCTGCAATTTGATCTTATTATCATTGCTTCAGATGAAACACTAAGAGCTTTATTATATGGACTGAACTGGATAACCTGGGAGACAATGGGAGTCTGGAAGGTAGTTGCTTTCTTTTCATTTCTTAGCAGTTGGAATATCTTAGAAGAGTTTCACAAATGTCATTTTTCAAAGAACAGCTGAAGAAAGCTTGATATTTTTGCTGAAGAACTAATGGGGGAGAAATAATTCCTGGCAGGGTAAAAAAAGGCAGAATAGAAACAGAACAGAAAGGTGTTTTTATAGAAAAGGCTGCACTATGCCCAAGAAGAGGATAGAGAGGCAGCGCTGTGCTTCTAGGACTGTCTCCTTTCCTAAGGGGTATAAAATATCTGAAAAAACTTCTAGAACTCATAAGAGTGTTTGCTACAGTGGCCAGATATACTATAAAATGTGCAAAACCCAGAAGTTTCTCTAAGTTTACCTATTAGAAGATATGATAAGGAAAACAAAGGATCCTATTCTTAATGTCAATAAAAGACATAAAATAGCTAAGAATAAGCCTAATAAGAAATGTGTAAAACATATATGATGAAAACTACAACATTTTACTGAAAGGTATAAAGAAAAAATTGAATAATTGGAAAGACATTGGATCAGTCAGGGTTCTATCAGTGAAGCAGAACCATTATAAGTGATGAAGCATAATGGATTTATTCAAGGGTTAGACCTTACACAACTGTGGGAACCAAATGAGAAATCAACGTAAGACAGTTATTGTTGCATCTGGTGCTGCCTTATGTCGGTAAAATTGGTAAATGGGAAAGAAAGATGGTCTTCAGTGGGGTAAATGAGGGAAAGATTGGAAATCGCATCTTTCTCTCATCCCCTCCAACCTCAGTGATGTGACTGCAGGATAAGCTGGGCGCTTCACCATGGTGAACCCATACGTGAGCCTGACCCAGATTCAGAGAGCTGAAGGTGGTCTGGCATTAACTGGAGGAGGTGCAGGCCAAGTTGTTGCTTCATTTATTTCCTTCACATCTTGCATATGTTTCTCTTGTGCCAATCCTAACCAGAACTATAAAGGGGAGGAAAGGGTAAGAAGCATGGTTTTAGCTTACCTAAGTTAACTGGATTATAATAATGACATAATAGCAAACATAATAGTATTTACTACAAGCTAGACACTTTTCTGTTTTCCATTTATTAACACATTTTGACCCTCACCATAACTCTATGAAGTAGGTATGAATGACAGCCTTGTTTTATAAATGAGGAAACTGAGACTTCCGAGAATATGGCGATGTGAACGGAGCGGCAGAAAAATTCCTCCCAACATTATATTTATTCACGAAAATACAGCAAATACAACTATCCCTAAAAGAGAGACCAGAATACACAGGAAAGTGCACAGCGTACAGGTACACCTGAGAGAACTTGGCAGCCGGTGAGGCGGACGGGATACGGAGCCGCGACCTAGCGGGACCGAGCGCTCCTCCCCCCCAGAGCTCCGGCGGTCAGACACTCCGGAGAGAGGACTTGGCACCCGGCGAGGCGGGACGGAGCCGCGACCCAGCAAGACCAGAGCGCTCCTCCACCCCAGCACTCCGGCGGGAGTCCCGGCAAGGCGGGTAAGGTACGGAGCCGCGACCCAGCGGGACCGAGCGCTCCTCTCCCCCAGCGCTCCAATGGGAGGAGAGGATTCAGAGCTGGGAGGGAGTTGAAGTCTGTGCCGGGAGCGCCGACACACAGCCAGCGGTGTAGCGGAGATTGGAGAGACAGAGGACACAGGGTCCCAGCCGGGAAGGTGCAAGTTGCCTGTGGCAGGCTCCAGGAAGGAAAAAGAAAGGAAAAAAAAGGGAAGAAAAGCGCGCGCTCGTTCTCAGCGGTCTTAAAGAGACAGGAGCTCAGTAGAGGGGCCGGATAGCACCGCAAGCTGAGCCCAGCACGCTGGGAGTCCTGGGGAGCTTTGGACCCCTTGGCTGGTGACTGGGAAAGGGGGGCTGCTATTAAGACCCCCACAGAGATCAATAGCTTCCCATTCGTTCCCAACTCAGCCAGAGCTACAAAGAGCCTTGCGGAGTGGCATGGCCATGGCTCTGGAATAGTGGAGCAACAGCACCATCTACAGCATTCACACAGAACCCACTCTCAGTGGCTTTTATTTTTTTCTTTTTAGTTATTGTTTTTTCTCCCCTTTCTTTTCCTTTTTTTCTTTCCCTCTCTTTCAACAGCCTCCCATTCATTCTCACTCCGGCCACAGCTTTAAAGGGCCATGTGGAGCGACGTGGCCACAGCTCTGGAATAGTGGAGCAATAGTGCCACCTACAGCATTCACACAGAAACCACCCCCGGTGGGCATTTTGGTGTTTTTTTGGTTATTTGTTTTTGTTTTTGTTTTTGTTTTTTCCTTTACGTGTTGCTGCTTTTTCTTTTTATTTCTTTTCTTTTCCTTTTTCTCTCTCTCTCTTTTTATTTATTTTCATTAGCAGAAGTATTTTTTTTTCTTCTCTTTGTTTTTTTTTTTTCTTTTCCCTCCTCTCTTCTCTTTCTTTTTTAAACTCATAAAGAGCCCAGCGGACATATGTGACAACTACCAACAACTAATTCTATAGTCATCAGAAGACAGAAGAATATGATACAGACAAAGCTTCAGACAAACACCACCCCAGAGAAAGAATCTGAAAGAATCGACATGCATAGTCTTCCAGAAAAAGAATTCAGAATAAAAGTCATAGCCATGCTGACGGATCTACACAAAAATGTGCAAGAGCTGAGGGAGGAAGTGAGGGAACTGAGGAAAGACAATGCAGAAATGAGACAAGCCATTGACGGGCTCAACAGCAGATTGAATCAGGTTCAAGACACGATCAAGGAATTGCAAGACAGTGAACAGGAATACAAAGAAGCTGAGGCAGAGAGAGATAAAAGGATCTCTAAGAATGAAAGAATATTAAGAGAACTATGTGACCAATCCAAACGGAACAATATTCGCATAATAGGAGTACCAGAGGAAGAAGAGAGAGAAAAGGGATAGAAAGTGTCCTTGAAGAAATAATTGCTGAAAACTTCCCCATGCTGGGGAAGGAAATAGTCTCACAGTCCACGGAAGCCCACAGATCTCCCAACACAAGGGACCCAAGGAAGACAACACCAAGACACATAATAATCAAGATGGCAAAATCAAAGATAAAGACAGAGTATTAAAGGCAGCTAGAGAGAGAAAAAAGATCACCTACAAAGGAAAACCCATCAGACTATCATCAGACTTCTCAACAGAAACCTTACAGGCCAGAAGAGAATGGCATGATATATTTAACATAATGAAACAGAAGGGCCTCGAACCACGAATATAGTATCCAGCACGATTATCATTTAAATATGACGGAGGGATTAAACAATTTCAAGACAAAAGAAAGTTGAGAGAGTTTGCCTCCCATAAACCACCACTACAGGATATCTTAAATGGACTGCTCTAGAGGGAAATACCCCTAAGGCTAAAAAGATGTCACCAGAGAAAATAAAATCATAGCAAAGAAAGCAGACCATCCAAATACCAACTAAAGGCAAAGAATAAAACACCTAATATATAAAGAAAGGAGGAGGAAGAATAGGAAGGGAGAGATAAAGAAACATCAGACGGCGTTCACAATAACTTAACAAAAAAGTTAAGTTAGATTCTCAGATAGTAAAGAAGCAACCCTTGAACCTTTGGTAACCACGAATCTAAAGCCAGCAATGGCAATAAGTTCATATCTATCAATAATAACCCTAATTGTAAACGGACTGAATGCACCAATCAAAAGACACAGAGTAACAGAGTGGATAAAAAAGCAAGACCCATCTATATGCTGCTTACAAGAGACTCACCTCAAACCCAAAGATATACACAGACTAAAAGTGAAGGGATGGAAAAAAATATTTCAAGTGAACAACAAAGAGAAAAAAGCAGGTGTTGCAGTACTTGTATCAGATAAAATAGACTTCAAAATGAAGAAAGTAGCAAGAGATAAAGACGGACATTACATAATGATAAAGGGGTCAGTCCAACAAGAAGATCTAACCATTATAAATATATATGCACCCAACACAGGAGCATCAGCATATGTGCAACAAATACTAACAGAAGTGAAGGAGGAAATAGACAGCAATGCAATTATTTTAGGAGACTTTAACACGCCACTCACTCCAAAGGATAGATCAACCAGGCAGAGGATAAGTAAAGACACAGAGGCACTGAACAACACACTAGAACAGATGGACCTAACAGATATCTACAGAACTCTGCACCCAAAAGCAGCAGGATACACATTCTTCTCAAGTGCACATGGAACATTTTCCAGAATAGACCACATACTAGGCCACAAAAAGAACCTCAGTAAATTCAAAAATATTGATATCCTACCAACCAACTTCTCTGATCACAAAGGTATAAAACTAGAAATAAATTTCAGAAAGAAATCAAAAAGGCTTTCAAATACATGGAGACTTAACAACATTCTCCTAAGGAATCAATGGGTTAACGACCAAATCAAAACAGAAATCAAAGAATATATGGAGACTAATGACAACAACAACACAAAGAAATAACTTCTGTGGGACGCAGCAAAGGCAGTCTTAAGAGGAAAGTACATTGCAGTCCAGGCCCATTTAAAGAAGGAAGAACATTCCCAAATGAACAGTCTAAGCACACAATTATTGAAATTGGAAAAAGAAGAACAAATGAGGCCCAAAGTTACCAGAAGGAGAGATATAATAAAGATCAAAGAAGAAATAAATAAAATTGAGAAGAATAAGACAATAGAAAAAATCAATGAAACCAAAAGCTTGTTCTTTGAAAAAATAAACAAAATAGATAAACCCCTAGCCAGACTCATTAAGAGAAAAAGAGAATCTACACACATAAACAGAATCACAAATGAGAAAGGAAAAATAACGACGGACCCCACACAAATACAAAGAATTATAAGAGAATATTACGAGCATCTGCATGCTAACAAGCTGGAAAACCTAGAAGAAATGGACAACTTCTTAGAAAAATACAGCCTTCCAAGACTCACCAAGCAGGAAACAGAAAAACTAAACAGACCAATCACCAGCAACGAAATTGAATCGGTAATCAAAAAACTACCCCAGAACAAAAGCCCTGGACCTGATGGATTCACCTCTGAATTCTACCAGACATATAGAGAAGAAATAACACCCATTCTCCTTAAAGTTTTCCAAAAAATAGAAGAGGAGGGAATACTTCCAAACTCTTTCTATGAAGCCAGCATCACACTAATAACAAAACCAGGCAAAGACCTCACTAAAAAAGAAAATTACAGACCAATATCCCTGATGAACGTAGATGCAAAAATACTCAACAAAATATTAGCAAACCGAATTCAAAAATACATCAAGAGGCTCATACACCATGATCAAGTGGGATTCATCCCCGGGGTTCAAGGATGGTACAACATTCGAAAATCCATCAACATCATGCATCACATCAATAAAAAGAAGAACAAAAACCACATGATCATCTCCATAGATGCTGAAAAAGCATTTGACAAAATTCAGCATACATTTTTGATTAAAACTCTCAACAGAATGGGCATAGATGGCAAGTACCTTAACATCATAAAGGCTATATATGACAAACCCACAGCTAACATCATACTTAATAGCGAGAAGCTGAAAGTTTTTCATCAAAGATCGGGAACAAGACAGGGGTGCCCACTCTCTCCACTGTTATTCAGCATAGTACTGGAGGTCCTAGCCACGGCAATCAGACAAAACAAAGACATACAAGGCATCCAGATTGGTAAAGAAGAAGTCAAATTGT
>JAQQAC010014012.1:639-16068 GCA_029783875.1 Phataginus tricuspis | reverse complement strand
ACAATTTGACTTCTTCTTTACCAATCTGGATGCCTTGTATGTCTTTGTTTTGTCTGATTGCCGTGGCTAGGACCTCCAGTACTATGCTGAATAACAGTGGAGAGAGTGGGCACCCCTGTCTTGTTCCCGATCTTTGATGAAAAACTTTCAGCTTCTCGCTATTAAGTATGATGTTAGCTGTGGGTTTGTCATATATAGCCTTTATGATGTTAAGGTACTTGCCATCTATGCCCATTCTGTTGAGAGTTTTAATCAAAAATGTATGCTGAATTTTGTCAAATGCTTTTTCAGCATCTATGGAGATGATCATGTGGTTTTTGTTCTTCTTTTTATTGATGTGATGCATGATGTTGATGGATTTTCGAATGTTGTACCATCCTTGAACCCCGGGGATGAATCCCACTTGATCATGGTGTATGAGCCTCTTGATGTATTTTTGAATTCGGTTTGCTAATATTTTGTTGAGTATTTTTGCATCTACGTTCATCAGGGATATTGGTCTGTAATTTTCTTTTTTAGTGAGGTCTTTGCCTGGTTTTGTTATTAGTGTGATGCTGGCTTCATAGAAAGAGTTTGGAAGTATTCCCTCCTCTTCTATTTTTTGGAAAACTTTAAGGAGAATGGGTGTTATTTCTTCTCTATATGTCTGGTAGAATTCAGAGGTGAATCCATCAGGTCCAGGGCTTTTGTTCTGGGGTAGTTTTTTGATTACCGATTCAATTTCGTTGCTGGTGATTGGTCTGTTTAGTTTTTCTGTTTCCTGCTTGGTGAGTCTTGGAAGGCTGTATTTTTCTAAGAAGTTGTCCATTTCTTCTAGGTTTTCCAGCTTGTTAGCATGCAGATGCTCGTAATATTCTCTTATAATTCTTTGTATTTGTGTGGGGTCCGTCGTTATTTTTCCTTTCTCATTTGTGATTCTGTTTATGTGTGTAGATTCTCTTTTTCTCTTAATGAGTCTGGCTAGGGGTTTATCTATTTTGTTTATTTTTTCAAAGAACAAGCTTTTGGTTTCATTGATTTTTTCTATTGTCTTATTCTTCTCAATTTTATTTATTTCTTCTTTGATCTTTATTATATCTCTCCTTCTGGTAACTTTGGGCCTCATTTGTTCTTCTTTTTCCAATTTCAATAATTGTGTCCTTAGACTGTTCATTTGGGAATGTTCTTCCTTCTTTAAATGGGCCTGGACTGCAATGTACTTTCCTCTTAAGACTGCCTTTGCTGCGTCCCACAGAAGTTATTTCTTTGTGTTGTTGTTGTCATTAGTCTCCATATATTCTTTGATTTCTGTTTTGATTTGGTCGTTAACCCATTGATTCCTTAGGAGAATGTTGTTAAGTCTCCATGTATTTGAAAGCCTTTTTGATTTCTTTCTGAAATTTATTTCTAGTTTTATACCTTTGTGATCAGAGAAGTTGGTTGGTAGGATATCAATATTTTTGAATTTACTGAGGTTCTTTTTGTGGCCTAGTATGTGGTCTATTCTGGAAAATGTTCCATGTGCACTTGAGAAGAATGTGTATCCTGCTGCTTTTGGGTGCAGAGTTCTGTAGATATCTGTTAGGTCCATCTGTTCTAGTGTGTTGTTCAGTGCCTCTGTGTCTTTACTTATCCTCTGCCTGGTTGATCTATCCTTTGGAGTGAGTGGGGTGTTAAAGTCTCCTAAAATAATTGCATTGCTGTCTATTTCCTCCTTCACTTCTGTTAGTATTTGTTGCACATATGCTGATGCTCCTGTGTTGGGTGCATATATATTTATAATGGTTAGATCTTCTTGTTGGACTGACCCCTTTATCATTATGTAATGTCCGTCTTTATCTCTTGCTACTTTCTTCATTTTGAAGTCTATTTTATCTGATACAAGTACTGCAACACCTGCTTTTTTCTCTTTGTTGTTCACTTGAAATATTTTTTTCCATCCCTTCACTTTTAGTCTGTGTATATCTTTGGGTTTGAGGTGAGTCTCTTGTAAGCAGCATATAGATGGGTCTTGCTTTTTTATCCACTCTGTTACTCTGTGTCTTTTGATTGGTGCATTCAGTCTGTTTACAATTAGGGTGATTATTGATAGATATGTACTTATTGCCATTGCTGGCTTTAGATTCGTGGTTACCAAAGGTTCAAGGGTTGCTTCTTTACTATCTGAGAATCTAACTTAACTTTTTTGTTAAGTTATTGTGAACGCCGTCTGATGTTTCTTTATCTCTCCCTTCCTATTCTTCCTCCTCCTTTCTTTATATATTAGGTGTTTTATTCTTTGCCTTTAGTTGGTATTTGGATGGTCTGCTTTCTTTGCTATGATTTTATTTTCTCTGGTGACATCTTTTTAGCCTTAGGGGTATTTCCCTCTAGAGCAGTCCATTTAAGATATCCTGTAGTGGTGGTTTATGGGAGGCAAACTCTCTCAACTTTCTTTTGTCTTGAAATTGTTTAATCCCTCCGTCATATTTAAATGATAATCGTGCTGGATACTATATTCGTGGTTCGAGGCCCTTCTGTTTCATTATGTTAAATATATCATGCCATTCTCTTCTGGCCTGTAAGGTTTCTGTTGAGAAGTCTGATGATAGTCTGATGGGTTTTCCTTTGTAGGTGATCTTTTTTCTCTCTCTAGCTGCCTTTAATACTCTGTCTTTATCTTTGATTTTGCCATCTTGATTATTATGTGTCTTGGTGTTGTCTTCCTTGGGTCCCTTGTGTTGGGAGATCTGTGGGCTTCCGTGGACTGTGAGACTATTTCCTTCCCCAGCATGGGGAAGTTTTCAGCAATTATTTCTTCAAGGACACTTTCTATCCCTTTTCTCTCTCTTCTTCCTGTGGTACTCCTATTATGCGAATATTGTTCCGTTTGGATTGGTCACATAGTTCTCTTAATATTCTTTCATTCTTAGAGATCCTTTTATCTCTCTCTGCCTCAGCTTCTTTGTATTCCTGTTCACTGTCTTGCAATTCCTTGATCGTGTCTTGAACCTGATTCAATCTGCTGTTGAGCCCGTCAGTGGCTTGTCTCATTTCTGCATTGTCTTTCCTCAGTTCCCTCACTTCCTCCCTCAGCTCTTGCACATTTTTGTGTAGATCCGTCAGCATGGCTATGACTTTTATTCTGAATTCTTTTTCTGGAAGACTATGCATGTCGATTCTTTCAGATTCTTTCTCTGGGGTGGTGTTTGTCTGAAGCTTTGTCTGTATCATATTCTTCTGTCTTCTGATGACTATAGAATTAGTTGTTGGTAGTTGTCACATATGTCCGCTGGGCTCTTTATGAGTTTAAAAAAGAAAGAGAAGAGAGGAGGGAAAAGAAAAAAAAAAAACAAAGAGAAGAAAAAAAAATACTTCTGCTAATGAAAATAAATAAAAAGAGAGAGAGAGAAAAAGGAAAAGAAAAGAAATAAAAAGAAAAAGCAGCAACACGTAAAGGAAAAAACAAAAACAAAAACAAAAACAAATAACAAAAAAAACACCAAAATGCCCACCGGGGGTGGTTTCTGTGTGAATGCTGTAGGTGGCACTATTGCTCCACTATTCCAGAGCTGTGGCCACGTCGCTCCACATGGCCCTTTAAAGCTGTGGCCGGAGTGAGAATGAATGGGAGGCTGTTGAAAGAGAGGGAAAGAAAAAAAGGAAAAGAAAGGGGAGAAAAAACAATAACTAAAAAGAAAAAAATAAAAGCCACTGAGAGTGGGTTCTGTGTGAATGCTGTAGATGGTGCTGTTGCTCCACTATTCCAGAGCCATGGCCATGCCACTCCGCAAGGCTCTTTGTAGCTCTGGCTGAGTTGGGAACGAATGGGAAGCTATTGATCTCTGTGGGGGTCTTAATAGCAGCCCCCCTTTCCCAGTCACCAGCCAAGGGGTCCAAAGCTCCCCAGGACTCCCAGCGTGCTGGGCTCAGCTTGCGGTGCTATCCGGCCCCTCTACTGAGCTCCTGTCTCTTTAAGACCGCTGAGAACGAGCGCGCGCTTTTCTTCCCTTTTTTTTCCTTTCTTTTTCCTTCCTGGAGCCTGCCACAGGCAACTTGCACCTTCCCGGCTGGGACCCTGTGTCCTCTGTCTCTCCAATCTCCGCTACACCGCTGGCTGTGTGTCGGCGCTCCTGGCACAGACTTCAACTCCCTCCCAGCTCTGAATCCTCTCCTCCCACTGGAGCGCTGGGGGAGAGGAGCGCTCGGTCCCGCTGGGTCGCGGCTCCGTACCTTACCCGCCTTGCCGGGACTCCCGCCGGAGTGCTGGGGTGGAGGAGCGCTCTGGTCTTGCTGGGTCGCGGCTCCGTCCCGCCTCGCCGGGTGCCAAGTCCTCTCTCCGGAGTGTCTGACCGCCGGAGCTCTGGGGGGGAGGAGCGCTCGGTCCCGCTAGGTCGCGGCTCCGTATCCCGTCCGCCTCACCGGCTGCCAAGTTCTCTCAGGTGTACCTGTACGCTGTGCACTTTCCTGTGTATTCTGGTCTCTCTTTTAGGGATAGTTGTATTTGCTGTATTTTCGTGAATAAATATAATGTTGGGAGGAATTTTTCTGCCGCTCCGTTCACATCGCCATATTCTCGGAAGTCTCAGTTTCCTCATTTATAAAACAAGGCTGTCATTCATACCTACTTCATAGAGTTATGGTGAGGGTCAAAATGTGTTAATAAATGGAAAACAGAAAAGTGTCTAGCTTGTAGTAAATACTATTATGTTTGCTATTATGTCATTATTATAATCCAGTTAACTTAGGTAAGCTAAAACCATGCTTCTTACCCTTTCCTCCCCTTTATAGTTCTGGTTAGGATTGGCACAAGAGAAACATATGCAAGATGTGAAGGAAATAAATGAAGCAACAACTTGGCCTGCACCTCCTCCAGTTAATGCCAGACCACCTTCAGCTCTCTGAATCTGGGTCAGGCTCACGTATGGGTTCACCATGGTGAAGCGCCCAGCTTATCCTGCAGTCACATCACTGAGGTTGGAGGGGATGAGAGAAAGATGCGATTTCCAATCTTTCCCTCATTTACCCCACTGAAGACCATCTTTCTTTCCCATTTACCAATTTTACCGACATAAGGCAGCACCAGATGCAACAATAACTGTCTTACGTTGATTTCTCATTTGGTTCCCACAGTTGTGTAAGGTCTAACCCTTGAATAAATCCATTATGCTTCATCACTTATAATGGTTCTGCTTCACTGATAGAACCCTGACTGATCCAATGTCTTTCCAATTATTCAATTTTTTCTTTATACCTTTCAGTAAAATGTTGTAGTTTTCATCATATATGTTTTACACATTTCTTATTAGGCTTATTCTTAGCTATTTTATGTCTTTTATTGACATTAAGAATAGGATCCTTTGTTTTCCTTATCATATCTTCTAATAGGTAAACTTAGAGAAACTTCTGGGTTTTGCACATTTTATAGTATATCTGGCCACTGTAGCAAACACTCTTATGAGTTCTAGAAGTTTTTTCAGATATTTTATACCCCTTAGGAAAGGAGACAGTCCTAGAAGCACAGCGCTGCCTCTCTATCCTCTTCTTGGGCATAGTGCAGCCTTTTCTATAAAAACACCTTTCTGTTCTGTTTCTATTCTGCCTTTTTTTACCCTGCCAGGAATTATTTCTCCCCCATTAGTTCTTCAGCAAAAATATCAAGCTTTCTTCAGCTGTTCTTTGAAAAATGACATTTGTGAAACTCTTCTAAGATATTCCAACTGCTAAGAAATGAAAAGAAAGCAACTACCTTCCAGACTCCCATTGTCTCCCAGGTTATCCAGTTCAGTCCATATAATAAAGCTCTTAGTGTTTCATCTGAAGCAATGATAATAAGATCAAATTGCAGACCTGAAATGTAAATAGCCCAGAATCTGAATGAACTCACCCCTGGTCAAATTTCAGCCTCACAGAAAATTGGGCCTGCTTCACTCTGAACATCCAGTACTGAGCCATAAAAAAGGCTAAGGAGGCTGAAAGAGGGGACAAAAATTAAATAAGCAAATCATAAACACTTAAGAAAAAGAATAATTTTCCTCAGTTCATGAGCCTGTTAAAATTTCAGTTCTTAATAACCAGAATGTAATTACATCATTGCTTACATAGAAAGGACTGTTATCCATCCATAGCTTTTCTTACTGAGTCACTGGTACTTAACACAAATCACACTTTAAAATGTTGTAAGAAATAAAAAAGAGGAAGAAGAAATGGTTTTGCTGAATAAAACTGCTATGCTTCCCCTGAAATAGATGAAAGCAAAAAGCTCTCTGTTCCCTGGGACTGTGTGCCAAATCCTGTCACTGCCTCTTACTCTCTGGGCTGCAGGCGGGAATGGTTTTCCTTTTATGTTTTTTAATTGTTGGGGAAAAAATAATCAAGTGTAGAATAATATTTTGTGACATATGAAAATTATGTGAATCAAATTTCAATGGTGTTAAAAGATAAATTGAGGCATATTAAAAATTTTCAGAGTCTAATTGAGCAAAAATCTATTTGAGTTGGGCAGTGACAAACTGGACGTGGTTAGGAGAGTTCTACTGACAGGTTCAGGGAGACGCTGTCATAGAGAAAAGGTAGAAGCAAAGTAAGGAAATCATTCATTGGCAATAGCCTCGCTGGCTGTTTGTGATTGGTTGGCCTTGGGTTTCAATTTCATAAACTTAAGCCATTTATAGGCTTAGGTTTTCTTTTCCTTATGCAGGCCATTGTGGCATTAGAACCACCTCAGCCTAATGGCCTCCTTGTTTAATTAAGTTAACAGTGTCCATAAATAAAATTTTATTGGAACGTAGCTATGGTCATTTGTTTACACATTGTGGCTAGTTTCAGATTACAACCAGAGTTGAGTCATTGCAATAAAGTATGGCTTAAAGTGCTTACTATCTGGTCCTTTACAGAAAAAGTTTGCTGACCCCTAGGCAAACCAGTTTCAAAATCTTGGCACTTTTGACATTTCGGACCATTCCCTAGCCACCCTTATCAAAAATGTCCTTAGACATTGAGTACCACTGATGTACGTGATGAAAACACCACCCCTGTAATCTTCACAAGGCCCTAAGGACAATTCAGGTTACTAAATTCAGGAAAAGAAAGAGGAAGGGAAGGGACAGAAAAGGAAAAGGAAAATGCTACTCTGTCTCTTGCTGTTTTTAAAAATACCACTTCCAATTTTAAAAGTCCCCAAGCACAGTATATAACAGTATTAAAAAGTACAACTCACATGGATTCTCAGTATGCAGGGACTGTAAAGCTCCTTTCAGTCCTCAGGATGTCAGTCCTCCTCTTAGCACCTCCTACTTGAAAATACTTTTACATGTTAATTTTCTGATACACTCTCAATTGTATGCTGTGGAAGCTATACATATATTTGCCATAGGCCCTGGGCCTTATTTCTTTAGGTTCCATATAAAGTTCTATGATGAAAAAGAATTTCCTCAGTTCCCAAAGGATTCACTTTCATTCAGAATTCTTTGTGGTTTAACCTTGTTGAACGTTTTCTAACCTTAGCCTCCCTGGCTTTACTCTTGAGGTGACCCCAAAGAACAGCTTCCCACTGGGTTTCTAGAAGTCCCAGTTTGAGTTTAGCCTGGAATCAAACATGCCTGGAATCTCTGGAAATTGTACAGAAATTCTGGAAATTGTGCAGTAGCAGCCTGTTTTCCCAAGGACTAAGGGCCTCCTGAGGGAGAACTCATCCGCAGGGAAACAGGTGCTAGACCTAGAAGAGACACTACCCTAAACATCCTAAGACACCAGCCTTTTGTCTATCCAAATAACAAACTTGACATCTGAAAAGTGTTAAATTTTCTGTTTTCATTTTCAAAAAGTTAAAAACATAGCTCTCTTACAAATATATTGAGTTTGTGTCAGATATTTAGTTCATTTATGAAGGAAATAACAGAGTGAAAGCTGGTTCAAAAAAGAATATGAGAAACTAACACAATAGATCCTCATTATTCAGAGATTCCATAGTTGTGAAGTTTTCTACTCACTAAAATTTATTTGTAACCCCAAAGTTAATATTCCTAACACTTTCATGGTCATATATGGATATATGGAGTGTTCACAGATATGCACAGGTCATGCATTGAGAGGCAAAATATTAGAGTCTCCCAACACATTGGTTCCCAGCTGAGGTCAAACAAGATGCTCTGCCTTCTTGTTTCAGTTATCCTCATATTGTAAACAAGTGTATTTTTGCCATCCATTGCCACATTTTCTGCATTTTTGTATTTTTGATGTTGATTTTACTGTTCTAAATGACTCCTACGCATAGTGTTGGGAATGCTACCTATTGTTTCTAAGCTCAAGAAAGCAGTTGTATGCCTTATAAGGAAAATATGTTATGGTAGAGAAACTTCATTCACACAGAAATTATAGGGGTGTGGGCCATGAGGTCACTGTTAATGAATCAACAATACATATTAAAAAGATGTTTAAAAACACAAACACATAAATCAAGGTTATGGCTGATTGATAAATATGACCAGAAGTTTGAAGGCACCTAACCTTGTATTTCCTCTAAGAGCAATGGTTCAGTATTCACTAATTCAGTGTTCATGGCAACTTTATATAACATTACTACTATACATAATGAGCATCCACTGTATACATATATTAAGAGGAAAAAAGAATGCTGCAATAAACCAAAAAGTTAGATTAAAAAACTGGTGATTAGATAAAGAAGATCTGGAATATATACACAGTGGAATATTATTCAGCCATAAGAAGAAAACAAATCCTACCATTTGCAACAACATGGATGTAGCTAGAGAATATTATGCTCAGTGAAGTAAGCCAGGCAGAGAAAGACAAGTACCAAATGATTTCCCTCATTTGTGGAGTATAATGACAAAGCAAAACTGAAGGAACTAAACAGCAGCAGACTCACAGACTCCAAGAAGGCACTAGAGATTACCAAAGGGGAGGGGTGGGGAGGATGGCTGGAGAGGGAGGGAGAAGGGGATTAAGGGGCACTATGATTAGCACACATGATGTAGGGGGGTCACAAGGAAGGCAGTATAGCACAGAGAAGACAAATAGTGACTCTATAGCATCTTACTACACTGATGGACAGTGACTGCAATGGGATATGGGGGGGCACTCAATAATATGGGTGAATGTAATAACCACAATGTTGCTCATGTGAAACCTTCATAAGATTGTATATCAATGACATCTTAATAAAAAAAAGAAAAAAAGCCCTGGTGATTGATTAATAGGACAATAAAACTTTTATACTACACAGAAATCATTGGCAGCTTATCAATCTTCTAAAGTCACTGTCCACCTTTACAGAGTCTAAGACCTGATAAATAGTAAATTGAGGGTTAAACAAAGTTACAGCTTCCTAAAGCATCAGATGACACTTAATCTGGCTTGATAGACTGGATTTCTCAACCTCAGCACTACTGACACTTCAGGCTGGATAACTGTTGTGAGGGGATGTCCTGTGTGTATGTTCTGCAGCATCCCTGCCTCTACTCACTGGACATTAGTAGCACCTCCCCTCCCAATCATAACAATTAAAAGTGTTTCCATATATTGCCAAATGACTCCTGGGGGACAAAACTGCCCCCGTTTCAGAACGACTAGTCTAGTATGACTTGGAAAGAATACACAGTTACCTTTCTGCCTTTTTTCTAAATTTTGTATTTCTCATAAAAATGGGGAGAGACATGTCCTTTGCCCCTTGCAGCATACAAGTTTGAAACCTTCAAAACATGTACCATAATTTGTAGTTATGTATAAATTTGATTTTTCACTTATTTATATTCTGTCTCACCCATAGTGGAGAATGAAACATAGTGCCAGAAACACAAAAGACATTAAAAAACATTTTTTTTCCAGTAGGAAGAGAAGAATTTTGAAGGTTCCAGGATCTCAGCCTAGGGTGAGACATGGGACTAGAGATGGAGAGGATAGATGCTTGAGAAGAGAATGCCCCACAGAAGCTGAATTATTGCTGCCCATAGGAAATATCTGCTTGTCTTCTCCCAGAAGGACTAGAAGGCTGCAATTTATAAGGAATGAGGCCCTGAATGAGCAGGAAAGGGAGGTCCAGTTGTAGTTGTGATTCCACTTGTTAACACAAGCTGCTAAGGCCTGGGAAATTAGGTGGTATTGATATCAGCCAGTGATTTGTCCCAAAGATGGTTGCATTAAGGTGGTACACTTTAAAGGGATTGGTATGGGTACAATTCCTGCTACTCCACTGATTAGCTGAACATCTCAGAGCTTTGATTTCTCCATCTATAAAATAGAGATAGTAATAGTACTGCTGTGTCCTCCAAAATTCATATTTGAAGCCTAATGCTAAATGTGATGGTATTTGGAGATGGTGTCTTTGGGAAATAATTAGGTTTAGATGAGATCATAAGAGTGGGGTCCTCATGATGGGATTAGTGCCCTTATAAAAAGAGACACCAGAGAACTTGCTTTCTCTATCCAGACACACCAAAGAAAGGCCATGTGAGGACATAGCAAGAACGTGGCAGTATGCAACCCAAATAGAGAGCTCTCATCAGACACCAGCCTTGATGGCACCTTGACCTTGGACTTCTAGCCTCCAGAACTGGGAGAAATAAATTCTTATTGTTTAAGTCATTCAGTCTATGGTATTTTGTTATGACAGCCTGAGTTAAAACAAACAGTAACCGCATATTGTTACTGAAGAGAATAAGTAAGAAACATATGTACATCTCCTTGATAGTATCTGAGAACTCCCATATATGAACTCCCTACATTTTGACGAAAAAAGACAGAATCTGAAATCATAGTGAGGTTGACTGTTTAGCCACTTGGAAGTGCCCCCTTTACACTGTATTCCTTTCCTGTTGCTGAAAGTTTTGGATCCAGTGGTTCCTTTACAGCAGCAAAAACTGCTATTTTTACTAATTTATTTTGAAATTAAAACTGTGAAGCAATACCAGTCCATAGTGTGTAGTTTGATTATTTTTATAGCTACCAAAAAGGTATTGGGTACAGTCTATAAGACTAGTTAAAAAATAATCCAGTGTAGCCTTTTTTGAAGGAGTGCTGCATGTTGTATTCTATTTATGCCACACCCAATAGAGCCATAGAGTATGTGACCTGAAAAATTCCATCTATGTGCAGAGAGCAAGGAGTTGTAGCCACTACACAAATAATGTAAAGCTTAGGCCCAGATTAAACTTGGTAAATTCTATGTCAAATACAGTCTGTACACAGCAGCATATGAATTAATGATCAACTGTAAACACTACGTGTTTATAATAGGGATATTTCTACTTTCTTCGCAAGAGTTTGTCTCACTGTCAATACCTGATAAGTATTTAAGCCATAGTTATATCACTTTCTCTTTCCATGGTCAGTTCCTTTAAATATAGTGACCATCTCCTTCCATGTTTCTATGAAAATGGCCAGAAAGTAATTCAGAAAACAGGCATTATTCATGGCTTTGCTTAGAACTTCAGTCAATATGGAATAGTCTAGAGCCAATATGAAAGGTAATTTTGAAAGGACAGAAAGAAAGCAGCAGTATGACATACTCCAGATATCTTAGAGACTTCCCTGACACATTTCCCAGGAAAGACTGTCCAGAAAACATATTATTTGGGTAAGTGCATGGAAACTGGAAATTTTCTTTATTTATAATGTTTGGATACTAAACACTTCTGATTTAGAATATTTGTTTAAACATCTTGGCATATACTATGTAGCCTGTCATTTGGGAGAATTGGGGAACAGTAATAATTTTTGCAAAATATTTCCACCTGTTACTTACTAAAAGTGTTTATAGAAATGCAGCAGCAGATTCTAGCCCAGAGGTTTAGAACAAACAATCTGCTAAACCAGGGTACCAGGTCACCTCCCTCACAACCTCAGAATACCCATGCTGGCTATGCTGGATGGACAGAGGGTCAGGGTCACAGGCATAACCTTGGGAAGTGTTCCTCTTGCCTCAAACCTCTTCCAGACCTAAATCACAGGGCTTGCAAGTGATCTTTCAGGTACTTTCCTTGGAAAGATTTACAAGTATAAAGAAAAGGATTAGTGCCCTAAGCCAATTCTTGACTAGCAATTTAGTCAATGAAGCACATAGGAATTTTACCCTACAGACCCAGATGCACAAGAATGTCATGTTTCTTTATTCAAATCAAATTCAATCTCAGTATATGTCTTGACTGATAGAGCTTTTGGGAAATTCAATTTCAAGATTATTAGGCCCGCTCACTGGGGTTATGGAAAGATCCTGAGTGCCTTACACAGAGAAGGACATTTCGAAGGGTAAGCAGCAGGCATGAGCTCAGTCCCTCTTTGCTATATGTGTTCGCAAAGCCCACATGTTCCCTTGAGGTCAGGGGCACCGCTCCTGTCTGGGTGAAGGCAGGAGATCCTGATGGCAGCCATCGTCTGACATCTCCCCAGGAACCTTAGTAGGCCTCAGGTTCCTGGGACCTCTGACCCCTTTTCAGCCTGAAGACACCGTTTCCTTTTCTGCTGCTGCTGCTGAAGTACTTTGGGACGCTCTCCTCCCCATTCCCTCTCACAGGGGTTCCCTAAGTGTGACCCTGAGGGCCCCACTGACAGCAGCCGTGGTGGGGTTGTGAAGCTTGTCAGAAATGTGCGTTATCTAGGCCTTACCCAGACCTACTGGACTGGCATCTCTGAGATCAGGACCCAGCAGGAAGTGTTAAAAAGCCCTCCACATGACTCTGGTGCATGGCTACATTTTGGGAGACTCACCTCGGGCCATCTATTCAATTAGCTCAAAATTTTAAAGCAGGAACATCTGGTAACTTCTGTTTCCAGCCCTCAATATAGCACCCCCACCCTAACTCAAGGTAAGAGAAGAAAGAGGCCTGACTCTAATCAGAAAATAAACACTAAACATAAAACATAAGCATCTCAAACAACAAACTTTCTGAATAGACATTTTTCCAAAGAACACATACAGATGGCCAACAGGTACATGAAAAGATGCTCAGCATCACTAACCATCAGGGAAATGCAAATCAAAACCACCCTGAGATCTTTCCTCATACCAGTCAGAATGGCTAATATCAAAAAGACAAGAGATAGTAAGTGTTGATGAGGATACAAGGAAAAGGGAAATCTTGTGTACTGTTGGTGGGAATGTAAATTGGTGCAGTCACTACAGAAAACAGTATGGAGTTTCCTCAAAAAATTAAAAATAGAACTACCATATAGTCAAGCAATTCTACTTCTAGGTATATATCAAAAGAAAATGAAAAAAATATCTGTACCCCATGTTCACAGCCGCATTATTCACAATAAAGAAGGTCATGTCATTGCTTTACCTGAACTTTCTTTATGGCCTTCCATGACATATAAAATGAAATCCAAAGTCCTTAATTGCAGATAGCCCCATGCCATCTGGTGCTGGCTGCATTTCTAACCTTATTCACCCCCAGCCCTTTGTGAGTGAGGACTTTGTTTACACTTATCACTTAGCATTTAAAATCGTGCTTAGCACAGAGCAGGCATTCATTAAATATTTTGTTGATTGAATGAATTATTGAATAGATGTCTAGAAGAAAAACACTAATGGAATATGAAGTTTTTTAAGACAAAGTTTACTATTCATTATTGGTTAGTTGATAAGGGCACTCTCATATACTGTTTGAGGAAATGTACACTTAGACAACATTTTTGGGAAACAGGTAAATAAGAATGTAATGCATACGAAGTTTATATCATTTTAATTCTTTTTTTAAATAATTTATTTTGGTATCATTAATCTACAATTACATGTGCAATATTATGGTTATTAAACTACCCCCTTCATCAGGTCCTCCCCACCAACACCATTACAGTCACTGTCCATCAGGGTAGTGAGATGCTATAGAATCACTACTTGTCTTCTCTGAGTTGTACAGCACTCCCCGTGGCCCCCCAACATTACATCTGCTAATCATAATGCCCCCTTTTCCCCCTTATCCCTCCCTCTCACCCATCTTCCCCAGTCCCTTTCACTTTGGTAACTATTAGTCCATTCTTGGGTTCTGTGAGTCTGTTGCTGTTTTGTTCCTTCAGTTTTTTCTTTGTTCTTATACTCCACATATGAGTGAAATCATTTGATACTTGTCTTTTTCAGCTTGGCTTATTTCACTGAGCACAATACCCTCTAGCTCCACCCATGTTGTTGCAAATGGTAGGATTTGTTTTCTTCTTATGGCTGAATAATATTCCATTGTGTATATGTACCACCTCTTCTTTATCCATTCATCTACTGATGGACACTTAGGTTGCTTCCATTTCTTAGCTATTGTAAATAGTGCTGCAATAAACATAGGGGTGCATCTGTCTATTTCAAATTGGGCTGCTGCATTCTTAGGGTAAATTCCTAGGAGTGGGAATCCTGGATCAAATGATATTTCTATTTTGAGTTTTTTGAGGAACCTCCATACTGCTCTCCATAATGGTTGAACTAATTTGCATTCCCACCAGCAGTGTAGGAAGGTTCCCTCTTCTCCACATCCTCGCCAACATTTGTTGTTTGTGTTTTGGAAGTTGGCCATCCTCACTGGTGTGAGATGATATCTCATTGTGGTTTTAATCTGCATTTCTCTGATGATTAGCAATGTGGAGCATCTTTTCATGTGCCTGTCGGCCATCTGAATTTCTTCTTTGGAAAAGTGTCTATTCATGCCCTCTGTCCATTTTTTAATTGGATTATTTGCTTTTTGTTTGTTAAGGTGCATGAGTTCTTTATATATTTTGGATGTCAAACCCTTATCAGATACGTCATTTATGAATACATTCTCCCGTACTGTAGGATGTCTTTTTGTTCTACTGATGGTGTCTTTTGCTGTACAGAAGTTTTCAGCTTGATATAGTCCCACTTGTTCATTTTTGCTTTTGTTTCCCTTGCCCGAGGAGATATGTTCACGAAGAAGTTGGTCATGTTTATGTCCAAGAGATTTTTGCCTATTTTTTTTCTAAGAGTTTTATGGTTTCATAACTTACATTCAGGTCTTTGATCCACCTTGAGTTTGCCTTTGTGTATGGGGCTGGACAGTAGTCCAGTTTCATTCTCTTACATGTAGCTGTCCAGTTTTTCCAACACCAACTGCTGAAGAGGCTGTCATCTCCCCATTGTATATCCAAGGCTCCTTTATCAAATATTAATTGGCTGTATATGTTTGGATTTTCTATTCTGTTCCACTGGTCTGTGGGTCTGTTCTTGTGCCAGTACCAAATTGCCTTGATTACTGTGGCTTTGTAGTAGAGCTTGTAGTCAGGCAGTGTAATTCCCCCTGTTTTATTCTTCCTTCTCAGGATTTCTTTGGCTATTCTAGGTCTTTTGTGGTTCCATATGAATTTTAGAATTATTTATTCCAGTTCATTGAAGAAAGCTGTTGGTAGTTTGATAGAGATTACGTTGAATCTGTAGATTGCTTTAGGTAGTATAGCCATTTTGAAAATATTTATTCTTCCTAGCCAAGAGCATGGGATGCATTTCCATTT
>JAQQAC010014003.1:0-10680 GCA_029783875.1 Phataginus tricuspis | reverse complement strand
CCCTCACCGGCTGTGCTGCACTCAGTAATTTTAAATGTGTTTGCATCATCCCCTGCCCCACTGAGAACAGGGCTTGGAATGAGGGCCTCCCCACAAGCTACAGTATCTGGAGGAGTGCAGACCGAGCACCCCAAGCCTGCATCTGTGTGCATGGGGAAGATGCCGCACACTAGGTAGGAGGGGAGTGGATGGTCCAGGACACAGAACGCCAGAGAAGAGCACGCACCTCCAATCCCCCAGGCCCCAGGGCACCCCCAGCCTCACATCCTTACCCAGATGCTAGGAGATCACTGACAGGGTTCCAGGCACAAATGAACACCTCGGACTCATGGCCCCGAAGGACTGTGGCTTTGTCGGGTGGAATCTCAACATCCCCGTCTATTTCCATTGGTTTCAAATAATTATCTGTCACAGACAACAGGAAAAGACAAACGGTTGACCAGCACCAAAGAAATTCATTCTCAGGGCACTGTCGTGTGTGAAGTGCCTTATAATGTACTAACTGGTATCATTTCTCGTGATTTATAGCTACGTCATGGCTTGTGTGTAATTTAGTAAATATCTTATGCTTCTTTATTTGACAGTCTCCAAATAAAAATAGGAATAAAAAAGATAAAACCAATAGAGGAATAAAAATAGCTATTTTTTCTTTATACCCAGAGCCAGACGAATGTTTAACAACTGCCAGAACAAAACTGGAGAGTTGCCAAGTGCCCACAGGCTCCTGAGCAAACCCTGAAGATTCCTGTTCTCTTGATGGAACAAGTCCTTTTATCATGAGCACCTTCCCAAGGTGACACGCTTGATCTGCGGGGCCCCCACCAGCGAGGTGCCCATTCCCTCAGAGCCCCCCACCCACCACCCACTGCCTTTCAAAACCTTCCCATTCCTGGAACTTGAATGCCAGTTTCCTACTGGAGGCACCTTTGCATGGGACTTTTCTCTGTTGGCTTCCTAACCAAAAAAGCCTTCCCTGGATAAACTGTGCAGTCACAACTCTGGGTTCCTGCAAGAAAAGCCAGGTTGAATGCTGCCCTCAAGAGAACCATCCTGGCTGTTTTTCTCCCAAGTGGCAGAAGAGAAGATTCTTGAAGGTCAGAATGAAATAGAAGTTCAGCACCAGGTCTGGCCTCAGCCTGCATAGCAGCAAGATGGAAACCGGCTGTAGGCAGCACAAGCTGCAGGAAACAAAAGTTGAGTCCACAGGACCACAAGCCAGGGAGGAGGTGGTGCAAGCCCTCCAACGTACTCCTGAGTGTGAGAGTTAACCCCCAGGTAATCATGAAAGGAAGGCCATCTGTCTCTGAGCTGACACTGTGATTCTGTCTCTCCATGGCCACGCTCCATTAGAGTTTAAGATTTAAAATAAACTGATGCAATTTAAAAGCTTGCACAATTTCTGTCTTGGCAGACATACGGATTTCTCGAAGGTCACCAATGACAAATTACTTTCTATGATGGAAGACTAAGAAAACAATGCTTATTTTGCTCCTGTTTTCTTTCTTTGCAAAAGGTTGAGAGTGATAGCCCACGTGAGTGGACAGCCTGAGAGATCCGTGGTGCAAGCCACATATTTCCTTCTTTGGCAGCCCGTCATCCTAATAGCGATGATGGAGCCTGCCTTTGGGAGTTCTTTTCATTTTCCACCGGAATGGTGGCCTATGTCATCGTACTGTGATATGATCTGCATTATAGCCTACACGGGCTTTCCACGGCATGCTGGATCTGCTTCTCTAGCCAAGGAGAGACCAGACGGCATGTGCCCAGGCCTGTGCAGGACAACCTGCTACAGGGCTTGACTGCATGTGGCAGCCTCGCCGGAGCCCGCTGCATGTGAGGAAGCCGTGCACATGGAACCTAGGGGGTGAGGGGCCAACATCCAGTAGTCTCAACCCTCAAGGAGTGCTTGGGCTGCATGGCTGGGTGGGGAAGTGATTTTTAAATAAGAACACACACATGTGCACATTCCAGGCATACACACGCATGCACACATTCATAGCATGAGGGCAGGCTCACATGCTCGCAAGTGTATGAAACACAGGTGCACACCCAAGATGCATATATATGGGTGCACATACACACACATTCATAGCATGAGGGCACACTCATGTGCTCACGAGTGGGTGAAACAGGCGCACACCCACATATGCATATATGTGGGTGCACACAAACACACACACACACATACACACGCTGTGAACTTAGGCCCCAAAGTAGAGTCTCTCTGAGTTTATAGGCAACATGTCAAAGTGCAGTCAGGGCCTTGGATGAAAATTCGGACTCCCTGACTCACTTGCCAAGCACTTTGGGGCAACTACCTCAGTGAAATTCACCTCCTGGGGCTTTGCGTAGACCAAATATGACAGCACCTGCTCTCGGGGACCTGGTGCCTCTCCATGACCATGACATCGCGGCCAAACAAATGGAAGGCCAGATGATGGAGCCGGGGCCTCGGTGAATGAAACCCTTTTGGGGGGATAGTAACCAGGTGCTTCTCCTCACGTATGAAATGAGTTCTCAGACTAGCACGATTCCCTAAAACAGGACGCATGATTCAGGAATATGGT
Organism: Phataginus tricuspis; assembly: GCA_029783875.1. Lineage (NCBI taxonomy): Eukaryota > Metazoa > Chordata > Mammalia > Pholidota > Manidae > Phataginus > Phataginus tricuspis. The sequence goes on along the minus strand of JAQQAC010014003.1, from coordinate 8,113 downwards.
ACCTGGGGATTCCGGTGACAGGATAGTCCGTGACGCCTTTCCGGATGAACAGTAACCAAGCACTAGAAGCAACTCATGTGAAGCACATGGCAGGCGGACCCTCGGGGAGTCTGGACTTGCCCAGCTTCGGACAGAGAGACCAGATGCCCAAAGCTCCTGGAGCCCCATACTTACTGATTGCATGGGCTCCGTTCTCTTCCCTGTTCACCGTGGCCTCTCCGTTCTTTGGTGGGTTTTGCTGGGAAACAGCTGCTGGGGTTGCCGTGGCTGCTGCTGTGGCCATGGCTGTGGCTGTGGCTGTGGCTGCTGCCGCTGAGGCCTGCTGCTGAGCCAGCTTCTCCTCGAAGGCCTGCTGCCGTGTCTGCACGACGTCAGGCATCACCGCATCGATCAGGGACAGGGACTCTATGGGGCGGCCGTCAAACACTGTGCCATCCTGGGGAGAGGCAGGGGGACAGCCTTCAGCTCCCAGGGCACTGGGCTCCAGCCAAGGTGGTGTGGGCTGAGGCTGCACGTGGGGCCGTGCAGGGGGCTGGCAGGTGGACAGGCTGCGTGTGGGGGTTGTCAGCAGGTGCAGGCAGAGAGGCTGCACGTGGGGGCCATACAGGGGCCAGCAGGGGAGGGGACTCCCTGGTGGCTGCAGATGAGCCCTAGCACGGATGGAGGATGGGTGTACTAGCCGCTGTAACATCTGGTAAACACCAAACTGAAGTGGGGGCATTGTGGACACCTGAGCCCTTGCACTTAACTTCATGACAAAATCTGTCCCTGAGGCAGTGGTTTTCAACTTGGCCAGGGGAGGACTCCCCCTCATCACCCCCCAGCCCCCACCCTGGGGCTCTGGCAACGCCTGCAGGCATGTTTAGGCATCACGACTTGGGGGCTGCTCCTGGTGCTGGTGGGTGGAGGTCGGGGGCTGCCCACCTTCCTAGAGTGCCCAGGACGCCTCCCCCCTCATCCCCCTGCCCCACCGCTGAGTACCACCAGGTCCCGGATGCCCAGGGGACTGAGGTCGAGAAAGCCAGTCCAAATGCCGTGACAAGGACAGGACACCTCTGAGAAGCAGCAGCCCTGCTGTGTGGGAGAGGCACCTCCGGCCCAGAAGGGACTCCTTCACCCCCCAGGGTGTGATTCCTGGCACACCTGTCCGTCTGATTTAATAGAACACGCATACCCTGTCACGCGAAACGGCTTCTCGGGCTCAGGATGTGTACTGACAGAGTCGTGATGTGCTGACCTAGCCTCATTTAGCTGCGATGCCTGTATTTTGAACTTTGACTCTCTGGTGTCCATGTCCAGTGAAAAAATTTCTACCCACACATAAAAACACGAGGGGGTAGTTCTTTCCTGAGAAAGCGCTCCAAAGATCGGAGTTACATGAAACGCAGGGCTTCTGGGTTGTGGCTGCTGGATGTGCAAACACATTTTTGTATGTTCTGAGGCTGAGTTATCTCAGAAATGGGGAAAATGGAAAAAGACACAGCAGCTGAATGGTACCTAAATGAAACATGACTGCAGCCGACTTCTGGTTACAAAGAATATTTGAAAATAAGGCAGCAATACAAAGAGTGTAAACAGGTAGCCGGTCACCTTGTCAGCCACTCACATCTTGGTTCAGGCCGTGGAGTGGCCAGCGCTGACCAGCATGCTGTCACGTCACCTCCCTCCTCCACATGTTCGTGCCTGGGATGGATGACTATGGTGTGAACAGTAGTAACTGCCTGGAGTAATAAACACACTTTCCGGCTTAAGCTCTAAAAGCACCCCGTCTCCCTTTTTAATGATCAGTAGTAACCTAAGTGACAAATATTCACCTGTGGACACGCTGGAATTTGAATTATTGAGGAAGAGAAGGATACGGGGACTTCTCAACACATGACGGGGGTGGGGTGGGGACAGGGAAGTTGAATCGGAACGTCACATGATCTGAGAACTGGCAGGGCCGCTGAGGTGCTGTACTTCTATCCCCCACTTCTTTGTTTTGCAGAAAAAGAGACCACATGGGGCTCAAGGAGCTGGAGGAAGACACCCCCGAGCTCTGTCTCACACACACACATACACACATCCAGTGTAAGCAAAAGAAAGAGAAGGTGATATTGTTGGGGACAAAAGAGCACAGGGCAGGCAGAAACTCGGGTGTTTTCAGAGATGTGGCTTTTTGGAAAATGGTAGAAAAATGCAAGTGGCAGAACACAGGATGTATGACTTTTGTAATTTCCTAAAAGAGCTTTTTGAAAACTAAAGAAAAAGGGGACTTAAATGCTATAAATAAGGCAGGCTTGTAAAGATGAGGTCTGTTCTAAGGAAGTCAGGATGGAAGAAACCTGGAGAGATTTAAGGAGGCAGGCCCAGGGGGTGTGATCCTGGAAGGGGTGGTTTGAGCAGCTGGCGGCCCTGGCACACCCAGTAGCTCCAGGTACACATACGGGCGTCTGACCATGTCAGCTGTGCGGGATGACTCATGATGGAAATCAGGGCAGGCCACGGAAGAACAGTGTGCCTTGAGCAAGGTGGGAGAAAGAAGAGCTAAAGGTTGGCATGGGGTGTGGACGTGCCAAGAGAGACTGTGGAGATCAGGGGAAGCCCTGGGCATCCTCACAGAAGAGCCCCCAGTGCAAATCAGAGGCGGCTGGGAGAGCAGCCACTCCAAACCACATCACCCCATTGAAAAACGGGTACAAAATTAGCTCAAGTACTCATTGCGCCCCCATCTAAAAAGGAGGGGATACAGACAAATCGGAGCAATTTAAATTGCTTATCCCTGGTCCGTTTCCCCCCAACAGCTCTACAATGACCACAGTAACAAAACTGTTGCTTGAAATCCTCTTGAACACGAGTCCTCATCTCTCTTTCCAATTCTTGGCTTTGCCCTGTCAGAGTCACACAAAATACAGATTCTTCTTCAACATGTCTCACGGCCGGAAAGCCGAGCATTTTCTGTACCTGTACAAGGCGAATGTCTGCTCTGCAGTGCGAAGCAGCTAAATACCTGCTGCACAGGTTTCAGCTTTGGGGACCTACTGCAACGCTGTGATGATTACTTAACAGCCGGTAACTCTGTGCACACTTATGGAACAGAAATGTGTAGGTGGCACCGAAAGCTTGCTCCTTCGGTATTGACATGACTGCCACACCTTAGTCGGATAACACATTAACACAACTGAAAGAAAAGCCACCCTAAGTTACTGTCAAATCCCTAAGGGACCGGCCTGTTGGTTTCAGGCTTGCTTACCGAGCTGCGCACACTTCCCCGGGGCCTGCTGGCTTTGGGACCAGGCGACCGCCCAGCATCCCAGGGCGCACGTACCTCGTTGATGCTGATCTCGGCCTCCACATACTGCAGCCCCTTCTGCAGGATAGAGATGAGGGCGCCCGGGGGCACGAGCGTCCCATCGATGCTCGTCTGGCTGATGTGGCTCTCAATCCCGAATGTGAACGCCGAGTGGGAAAAACCTGCAATGAGACAGGGAGAGCGGGGCTCCAGGAGGCCTGAACCGCAGGGTGGGAGGCACAGCCGACGACACCCACATGGGGGCGCCTGGTGTCAAAGGCGCCTTACTGGCGGGGCCAGACATCGCTATTACAGGACGCCCAGCCTCAGATTTGGGGTGAAATGAGCAGGCAGAGAGGCAGAGATGCAGGCAGGGAGAGACCGATGTTTGTACAAAACAGCTTTAAAGGGTGAGCCACGTCAGCGCCATGAAAAGCACAGCAGAGGATGGAGCCTGCCCCGCAGGAACGTTTTTTGTTGCAGAAACCAGAATCCTTCCTGCACCCTTTTGACCTCACTCTCAGCATTACCGCCTGGGCGTTAAATCCCCTCCTGCTCTTCATCTGCCCCTTGCTGAGGAGGGTCCCGGGAACCCTTCCCCCAAGGGGTCTCTCTACAACATCCTTCCATCGCAGCCAGCTCGGCCTGCCCGCCGGTGGGCCATGTAGCTCCTGGGGCTCCTCACACACAAAGCCCGGAGGCACGCCCCACTCATGCTGCTCCCAGACGCCACCTGCTCAGCCAGGCAGCATGTGGGCCCTTCCCTTCAGACTCAACACCCTGGGGACGCCTGCCTGTCGTCGCCAAAACACAACCCCACTTTGCAATAAACAAAATGCTCACCAGAGGGGAATATTCCTCCAGGAAAGGCATTTCGTCCCCTTCTTCCTGTTCACCTCTCCTCCTTCCACCCTGTTGCTTCCCCATTGCTTGATTATATACAGTTTATTAAACATGTTGCTTACTTATGTCACAGAGGAATGTGGTAGCTGCTCTAAGTCCTATGATCCGTTGCATACAGCCTTGTACCTTTCTTTACAAAACTAGCTACCTGAATTGGGCAGCACAGAACAGCCCCTCTGAGGGGCTCCTTGGTGTTCCTCTGTGCCTGCTCTTGGAAGGAAGGCCTTTTACCATCAGCCTCACCTCTTCCTTCCAATTTGGTTTCTCTCTCCACCCTGCCCCACTCCTCACAGACCAGAACCGCCCCGTCCTGTTAGGCAAAGACTCTTCCCTGCACCTGCACCACACTACAGTATTATCTCCAAACTTTTATCACTCAGGTGTCCATCAGTTGTGGTGTGGACTAGAAAAAGTGGGTCACTCGATGGAGCAGGACCAAGTGGCTCCCTGGGCCGACTCCACGTGGCCTGGAGTCTTCCCCATAAACATACAGGCCCCAGTGATTTTTCCCTCCTAAGAATTCTTGACTCTTCATAGCTGATGGCCCCACCGATCGGGCTCCTGCCTTCTCTTCCATTTGTGTCTCCACCAGCTGACGGGGACAGAACACTGCATTCCCAGGGCCATTTCTTATCCTCCTGGTACCCCTAAAAGGCCTAGTTGCAGGGCACGCCCGCTGCAATAATATTAAAAATGAAAAATACAGCCAGCACTTATGTGTTGTCTATTCTCGGCCCAGTTCAGGTGCAAGAACTTGCTACGAATTCCTTTAAGCTTGCTGGTCACCCTCTGCAGCCCCTCCCCATTGCTCAAATTTCCCTTTTGAGGATCAGGTCCTGGGATCTTGCAAGGCTCCAGCCACTCAGCTCATAGGCCTGGGCTGTGATCCAAAGTCGGGTGGTGGGATACCACCCCCAGCCCACCGGAAACTCCACTGGGAACATCTACTGAGCACCTGATTCAGCACAGCACAGCTGCTGACAAAGGGCTCTTACCGACGGAGCCATCCTGGAAGAGCAGTGAAGCTTCTGGTGAATGTCTTAGCACATTTGCGATGCTGTAACAAAACAGCACAGACTGGGCGGCTTATAGACAGCATTGATTTCTCCCTGTTCTGGAGGCTGAGAAGTCTGAGATCAAGGTGGTGGCAGATCTGCTGTCTGGTGAAGGCTGTTTCTGGCCCACAGACGGCCATCCTTCCCCCATGTCCTTACATGTAAAAGGAATGAGAGAGCTCTCTGAGGTCTCCCTTATCAGGGGGCCCTGGCTCCATTCTCCAGGGCCCCACCCTCATGACCAAATCACCTCCTGAAGGCCTCGCCTATCCTAATGCCCTCACCTTGGGTGTTACGTTTCACCGTATGAATTTTGGGGGCACACAAAAGGTAGTTTATGGCAGAATGCTCGACCCCCACTCTCTTCCTTCCCTCCCTCCATGAATACTAGGCCACAGAATTGCTTCTTAGGCAAAGAGCAGATTCTGACCACATCACCACCTTTAACCAAACCTAGGCACTTTTTGTCCATTATCCCAGTGTTCAGAGTGACTCTTCATGGTGGTACTATGACTATTTTACACACGAGAAAGGCAGATATTGGAGAAATTAGGTAACCCATGCCAGGGTCATACATGTTATGAGATGCTGACCTAGAATTTCAATTTGCCACTATGCGATTCCAGGACTCATGTTTTCACCCTGCACTCTGAGACCCACAAGCACAGGAACCAAAATTCTTAAATTCCCCAGGTAGGTGCCAATTCCCTTCCCAGTGGGACCACCAGTAGCTCTGACCAGCAGTGCTGGCTGCAAAGAAGAGTGCAAAGCATGGGTACCCCAAGGCCTGAAGATGTCCTAGGTTTCCCTGTGCATCTAGGTGTTTAAAGGCTGAGCGTGTGTGTTGGCTGCATAAATTTCCTCTGTGACAATGCTCTTCAATGAGGACTCCGTTTCTAGAGCATGTGAGTGACAACACTCAGTGAAGGCTCACGGGAAGAAGGGGATGGATGAGTGAAGATCGCCTGGTGTTGGCCTGAGACCTGTGTAGAGATGTTAGCCGAAAGCAATCTGCCAGAACGATTTCCCCACTGAAGTGAAATGACAAAGCAGGACAGAGCTCTACAGGGGTGCCATGACCTTGAGCATCTTTGACTGGCACTTGGGTCCTCCAAGGGAGATGCACAAGGCACCACTGGAGACAAGATAACTTTCACAAGCACTTGCTGTCCTCTGGAAAGGATTCCTATTTGCTTAAATAGACGTGGGCTGCATTTCTTCGGGTGGACCTATGCAATGCCTCTGAATCAAGGGTTTCTCAGGCCATTTGCTTTAAGGACTTTCTTGTTGGTTTCTGGCCATGCTGATTTTATCACGGCGAGCAAGAGGGTTGGGGGAGTGGGGGGAAGATGTCAGGAACAGGCAGGAGCGCTGGGTTCTGTTCTCAGTCCACCATGAAGGGGCTGAGTGCCTGGGCTGGGTGGCCAGGTCTCTTCATGTGCTGGCTCTCCACTGCCTTTTCTATGGTATGTAAGTATGGCGAGGAAGAACCAGATTCAGGAGCAGCAGGACGCAGACACTTCTGACTCTAGAGGGAAGACATGAGCTCATGGAAATCCTGAGCTCCATGTCTCCTTGACCACACTGCAGGTGAAATGCTCCTAGGGTGCTCTGTGGCTCTGAGGTCCACTCACTGTGACGCCCACACACTGTGTCAGCAGGACCTGCCATAGCACGTCCTCTTGGGCCATGGTGTGCTGTGGGGTGCCCTCCTGGGAGACTGGCATCTCCAGGCAGAGCGCTTCTCCTCTGGGGCTGGCCAAGCTCTGTCACTGCCACAGCCCCTGTCCCTCCCTCCCATTCGGACTCCCAGGCTGATGAGTGTGTCCACTTGCACTTTGCTGGAGCGGCAAGAGTTTAGTGCCTCTCCAGGTTCCCCAAAGCTTTCGATGCACCTCTTATTTGGTCTGATGGGACATTAGCAGTAGTAAAGAACAAAATGTCAATGAGAGACGTGGAAATACTCAGGACTGGCTCAATGGCAGGTGTGGAAGCTGTTGAAAACAAAGAGAATGAAGCTTGGTGGTGTCTCGCTGGAAGATCCATGTGAGGGCATAGTGGTAGTGGCTGGTGTCCCTGGTGCTGCTGCTCACTGCAGCCCCATCTGAAGCCAGCAGGCTTCCCCCTACTTAGGGAGAGGCACCAGCGAGGAGCCTCTCAATGGCAGGGTTCCTCACCTGTGGCATGACTGACATGCGGGCAGATAACTCCTTGTTGTGAGGGGCACCGTGCACTATACATGGTGAACAGCATCCATGCCTACAGAGGCCAGGAATGCCTCCTCCCAGCTGTGACACGTCAACATGACTCCAGGTGCTGCCTGACTGACGCTGCCGTGGTTGAGACAAACGACCCAGAGGAACTCACCCCCAAAAGGACACTACCCACAGGTCTTCCTCTGCTCACTTTTCTGCATGACGTATATGCACAATGGGCAAACTGTTGCCATTAAAGAGCACGTCACCTTCTATATGCAATTGGTCACACAGTTCCAGTAACACAAGCTGATGGGGAACAACCATATGAGGAGAAAATATTTCTGAGAAGGAGAAAGGCAGAATCATGACAAACTGGTAAAGGCTTAAAGTAAGCACTACCTTTTACCAGAAGCATGGTAGCTCCAGGTCCTTTCCACTTGGAATGGACAGGTACTACCGTCTCTTTAGAGAACAACAGTGCGTATGTGAATTTGTCTGTCAAGACAACAGGAATAGATTTAAAACAAAGCAAGTCTAGCTTTTGTGTTTCTTGCTATTGTAACACTGCTAAATCGTACGTCTTTCACAAACGGCTTCATAACCTACTGGAGTTGTACAGTGCACCATTTTGCCCAGTTAATGTTGGCCTGACTCATCAGGAAAACCTGCTGAATGATGACTCACTG